>CAJFCO010000082.1:823323-1028236 GCA_904066015.1 Synergus gifuensis
CAAAAAAAAATTTTTCGTTTACGTAAACGTTTGAAACTTCAGTTTCATAAATAATTGACGATGCTACGTTGTATTCACTCGCTGAGGCAGCGCCCACGAAAGTATGATGATCGAGTTCGCATTTTTTCTCTTTTTTTTCAGTACCATAAACAGACTCGAGAGAAAACGCGAATGGTCTGTCGACCAATAAAATCGCGTCAATATACTAGTCAGAGTTTTACAACGGCAAATTCACACTGTTCGAATCGTTGCTATAAAAAAAGCCAGGACCCGTTATATATGTACGTATATACGGATATAAAATTAAAGGTATATAAACTACCTTTTTGTTATCGAAAATCAAGAGCCGATAAAACTCGGAATTGAGATTTCGATCACTTTTCCCACCTGCATAATAATTCGTCCTTGGCACACGAAGCGAAGGTTCACTCTTTTCCAGGTCATTGAATTATTTCTCTGAAAATGAAATCTGTGTCGCGCGGAAAATGATAAATCAGATATTTCTAGAGCGGAACTGATTTTTATTAGCTTGTTTCATATTTATTTTTTTTTTTTACTTTCATTTTTAATTTAATTAATATTGGTTTTTTATTTTTGTTTTACGGTGAATTTGTCAAAATGGGGCTTGACAGGGCTTAGAATGTTTTGCTCACCGCAAGCCACAAATTACATCAAACTGCAGACCCTGCAGACTGTGCAACTCTGCCAGAAGAGACACGATAATCTTATCCCATTATGTAAATTACTGAATTACCGTTAAATCACATCCGGCGTGCGACATTATCTTTTAGCTTTCTATGCTTCACAATGGGAAATTTACGTTTATCGCTCATTTTACAAGGCTATAAAATTAAAAAGCTCTAAAAAAACACGTGATCTTCGACTCATAAATTTGAAAATGTCATACTAACTTTGTAAACGATAACACTTCATCTTTACAATGATCAACTTTTAAACGTTAATCTGATATTAATGGTCTAGCAGCTATCATCAAATGATCAAAATTGGAACAAATGAGTCTGGATTTTACTGGGCACTCTAATTAGATTGAGAGTCACTGAAAAGTCGACGTCTCGACGCTGCAACCAGATCCAAATCTATTCCCGGCTTAACAATGGTCCACAGTTTTAACTCGACTCACAGACGCCGGTGGTTTCAACTAACATGAATACTGAATATTATTATCCCTAGTCAAATTCCACGGAAATCTTTTTAGATGAAAATACAACGCACTCTTACAAAAATATCATCTTAAGATCATCATTAACGAAACTTTAAAGAAAATTTCTAAAAATTCTTACCTAAACTTTACATCTGAATACTGTTCCTCATTAAAAAACATAGAATTATTATTTATCTAGAAATTGCCTGTCAAGGATTAAGAAAAAATTTATCTATTAACTGTTTTAAAAGAGGGGGGTAGTTTGACCTTTTTATAATACCTCAAAAACCATGTGGCTGTGATCAACTGGTTTTTGTTTACTAATTGAAAGTTGTTTACTTAAATGAGACAACCATCTGTTTCTCTTTGGTGTGGAATGAATGAGCGCCTATATTACCCAACTACTCCGATTTCATGGCTTTCTTCACCACCATTTCTTGATATTTTTGGGCGTTTGGACTCAGAGTGAATATAACTTATAGCACATAATTCTATGTGCATTTTAGTGAAGTGCAATCCTATGCTAGATAAACAGCACAGTGTGTGGCAGTGTGGCATACGTCTTCCATAAGACACCCGCCCTTCATCAGATTCTACAGAACACACCCTCAATTTATACATTTCAGGGATTCTCAAATCACATTTATTCTTATGTCATTTAAGGGCGAAAAAATATATATGCCACTGCAGCGAAAAAAAATATATTTTGGGAATTTTTTTCAACGGAACCATGAAACATGTAAATCAAAAATTATGAAAAAAGGTCTTTACTATAAAAATCAAATATCTATAAATTAACTCATTTTGTTATAGAAAATAGAGAAGAGTGTCAAAAGTGAAGTCTTACTCAAATTAGTCTATATTTAGAAAACTGTTTAAAGTTATAAGAAGTTTGCGTCTCTAATCGCCACCAGCTGTCGGGATGAAAAGGTTTCTATTCCTGTTTACACATTTAACGAAGCTGATCGACATGGCGTGTGCCATGAATATGGTCTGCCAGTTTTCATTTTGGATATTCGCCCATCAATCTTTCCAATTCACGACCTTTCAGGGCGTTCTCGCCTCAAGAGTCATCAAACTTTTAGAATTGAGAGAGACAGGGTTGTTTCGAGCAGATGTGGAAATTAAATTTCATTTCGAAAATAATTTTCTCTTCCTTGTCTCTATATAATTCTTTTTCAATCTCTTTCAATAATGAATTTTATCATACACGTGAATTTTTATACAACGTGAATAAAACACAGGGATTAGACAAAATGTTTCTCGCAATTCGAGAATTCAATGAGAAATCAGATTTAAACTTTTAATTATTCTTCCAACACTGAAATCTAAAACAAGTCAAAGGAAATTTCTTGAACTAAAATAATACTTATTAAATATAGGAGAATTCAGTATTCCAAATTATTTATAATCATAGTAGGAGGTGTTGAGTATAATTTTTGACACGATCCCTAATTATATGTACTTTGGAGATTCGCTCCTTTACAATTAAATGGTGTACCAGAAGTGGTTAGATTTTGTCGAGTTTCATGTTTAGGTGAGGCGCCAGTGAGTCAGTGTATAGACAGTTCGTTGCCTCCATTTTATTTATCGACCTTCCGTCCTTATAACGACAACGATGCAACAAGCTTTATTTTTGTAATAAAATATGTCGAGTCCTACCCTCTCATTTTCGGATACCATCAATTATCGCACTTTGTGAAATGAAGTACATACATACGTATTTTCCAATACCTTTCCGTTTTTTTAAAATCATTTTAATGTCAATGCTACAAGTTATTAAAGCATTAAACAACGAAATGTCTCAAGTAAAATTGACTTTTCAATTTCTAAAAGTTAAAACTTGCATATAATACTTTCATTCTTCATAAAAATGATATAACATGCAGCTAATTATGCATATGCTTTGATATGTATAATTCTTACATATATATGTATATATATAATGCCACTGTTATCTTTTGCATATGTTCTAACTACCTGACTCCCCTACCCCCTCGATTTTCGTTCATTGTCTATTGCCCCGCAGCCTCATAAATAATTTATCGTCTTTTCGTCGTGAATCATCTCAGTAGACTTAACGCCCACGTCCTCTAGGAGTATTCAGCAACAAGCATATACGTGGAACTCGTTTCTTATAGGAGCCTATTCCTTGCTAGTCACTATTGTGAATGATGCATCATTGGCTAGGTCCATCATTTCCTGGAGTTGTACATTTATTACTATATTATTGAACACTAATCTCTGAATTGCAAACTTCCTGCCTCTTTATCTGTTTTAATTCGCACTTTACTTCATTTATCAAATCATTTTTCAGTTATGTGTATAATATCTGAATTTAAATCAATTGACAAGTATAAATATGAAAATAATAAACTTAGTTTTTATGTTCCTAGGGAAATCTGCAATAAAATAATAATAATTACTATCAGCTTTATTTTAATTCTTTTTTACTCGTCGGGAATATTGGAAAAATATTCGTAACTCAAGGGAATAAAGAGATAACATATTTTTGCAATTAATCGAGATGTCTCCCAGGACAAGTGTAAAAATTAGAACGTAAATATGTATGTGAAAATAAAAATTCAATGTAAACGTGTTATTTGATAGAATCTGTTTTTTTCGCAAATTGCATAAATTTCTTTGTTTGTCGAATGGTTATATATTGTGTCGCGAAGGAAAGTAATTTGTTGGAAGACGAGGGTCGCCATTGAAGCAGAGGGAGTGGATCGATCGCGTGTCTTTGGAAAACACGAAGCCCTTTCGTACAATACAAGCTTCGAGTCTTGAACGCGTAAAGCTTGCCTCAGGCTCTTTACTTAGTTTTATTGCTCTGTTTATAATTTTCAGGCCACTTTTATTTTAAAAGTGTATAGCATTTTATTATAGAATTCACTAATTTCCACGATGAATCAATTAGTATCTATATCATCTGAAGTTAGTCCCTAAATCCAGTTTATGTATACATATATCTGTGTGTGTTTGTGTATAAGGAGGTAAGAGTCATCATAAAGAACATTGATGAAAAGATGAATGGAATTTAGAGCACTCGAATCCCCTATATAGAGACTTACAGCCCTCGACTTCCGGCCTCTCCTCAAGGAGATTAACTTCGTTGTCATGCAAATATTATCAAGCTAATTTTCTCCCTTATCCGTCCTACGGATAATCGCACAATCCTCTATCAGCATGTTACTATAAAATATAATATTCAAGTGCATATACAACTTGAACGCAAAAGTTTAATAAATATTGTTGGTGCCTTGAATTTATATGCATTAAACAAGCCTTGAAAAGACAACGACCGTGAGCTTGATCATGCTGGCTGAATTTGTAAAGCTCTAGAAGCAGGCACAAGCCAAAATATACCATACCTAATAACATAAGTTTTGAAAATAATAAATAATATAACATGATAATATATTTCTGGTTCAAATAATACTGCGTAGTCAGAAAAAGAATTTTAATTTTTCTAGAAATTCAATATGTATCTTTATAGATGATGGTCATATTTCGCGATACTGGCATAAATTATATAACTTTTTTACAATAACGATCAGCATAAATACCACTGAACTATTTTATTACATTGCAAAATTGACAAAATAATATAGCAATTTAATCATTTTTTTCGTTCTTCATATTTCTTTAAACAGATCAAACTACCTATTTTATAATAATACCCTTACTGTCTATATAATTAAATGAAAGTACTCGAGAAATGCACTTGAGAGATTTAAAACAAAGCAATAGTGAAAGACTTTTGCAAAAATTTTGCGAAATGAAATACAAGTGAGGATAAATATAAAGAGAGAAGTATAATGCTCGTCACAGTCTTGGTTTAAATTTAAAAAAATTTCAACAAAGCATGAAACTCACACCCACACACTAATTTATATAACATTTTTATCTGAAGCCATATTCTCTCTTTACCATTTTTCTCTCATGTCATTTTATGGAATTTAAAGGGATTTCAAGAGATTTTAAGTGATTTTAAAGAAAGGATATAAAAAAATCATATCTTTATATTCAGATGCATGTTATTTATACATAACAAAGATTAAAATTATAAATGAGGGCAAAACCGGAAGTCTTCATCGTTTCGTTAGTACACAAACTAGAAACGAACGCGATACGTTATCCACCTTAAAGGGATCTTCAGATAACAAACGAACTAGTTTCCCTCCATGAATAACAACCCACGCATTTTTGTGGCATGATTTTTAAATTACTTATTCTAAAATTAAAAACAACATACTAACTTTGAGGAAGGCTTTTTGAGAGATTGTTTGAAAAAACCAAACTTAGTGATTTCGTTAAGTTATTCTTTTTAAAGAAAATTGCTAATTAGGCTAAAATTAAATTCTATTTCTGCATCGTAGATTATTTTATTTCATTTAAAAAATAAGACCACTTATAATGGCAGAGATTAAAAACAATTGATGTCATTATCTTTTTATTGAGTAATGAACAAATACACTTACGATGAACGGTTAATTACTATCGAGGAGAGGAGGGCAAAGCCCTTTTCCGATTACTGGTCTGAATTAATAACGGCAAATATTACTGGTGTGCATAAGGGTGAACGAGAGAGCGGGACAAGTTGAGAAGCTTACCAAGCCTTCAGCTTGGTTCGGATTTTTAGATTCCGGAAATAACGCCCTAAAACACGACAGTGGCTCTCAATCTTCAGAACTTTATAGGTCTAAAATTAAACATTTTCTTGCGTCCAAAGAGAATATCTTGACAACTTTTTATCTCATTTTACAAAAATACTTGACATATGACAACATATGTTCTATATGTATATGTATTCTATGTATGAACTATTTATTCTATTCTAATATCAATTCTATCAGAATTCTACACAGTTATAGATCTATACAATTGATAACAGTGAAGGTATTTTAGATTTATGCAAACATGCAACAAATCGTAATGTACTTTGTTAATTTTTTACAGAGGATTTTGAGAACAAAAATTACACAGAGAATCCTCATAAGTTACTGACATGAGTTTCAGACGTGAAATGAACACTTGACGCTTGTTAGAACAATTAACCCAACCCAGGCAAGCGAACTTGAACTCTGTCTTGTTTCGATTGAAGAACGATATGCTGAGAAAAAAGTGTTCTTGAATCTATACGTATGACTGGTTTTTGCTCATGAGATTAAAAGTCAATCGTCATTCATGGAAGGTTTCCTAACATAAATTGGTTTTATCACTTGAGTTCACCGAACCTGACGCCGGAGCGCGAATTAATCCGGCAAACGTAACCAACATCACCCCTTGTGGATTTCGAGGCCAGAAAACTGCAAAAGGATTTAAAAGATCGACAGACAGAATAATGAAGCCTTCCATGGTTTAGTCATTTTAAATGAAAATTAAATCCAAATATCCAATTTGAAGTTCAACAATCTTAGGCCCTTGAAATAATAATTTTTTCAATTTTAAGGCAAAACGTAAAATTTACTTATACTCTCTTATAATTACTAGCTTTCTCTCTTTCTCTCTCTCTCAGCAATTGCTCGATTTTTCTAGGCAATTTTATAGGTCGTTAAATGGAGTAAATTTACGATTTTCCTATCTCATGAACAAACCTGAGCTTTCAACAAAATCGTTTCGGAACACGAATACCTCGACAGCCCTGACCTTTTTTAGTGTTGTAATAATGATAATCGATCTATCTATCTATCCGTTTTCCATCATTTTCGCAGTCACAGAGTGGGAACAATGTTAAAGACTGCTAAAAGCCACACTCGATAAGGAAAAGGGTGAATAGGGCTAAGATAAAGTTTATCGAGTGTCTTGTTGTAAAACAGCTACCAGACCAGACCACGCTATATGATCTTTTACTCGAGTCGATAACTACCAGCTAGGGGGGAACTTGGCCTTACTATATACCTGTAGATTCTTTTATAAACTTGTACTTATCTTTATCTGTAGAAATAGTGATATTGCTATAGTGAAACTCTGCAATATTTTAAACTCATAAATAAAATTTTTCCAACCATTTTCGCTGTAAGAAATAAACTTCTAATAATCCAGAATTGATTCGATTTTTGCGTCACGCTTGTAATGAAAATTTTTACGATTCGCAGTCAGTCGACGAAATCATTGATCTTTTCATTCCATTGAATCGCAATTTCATTAGGTGTGTATATCGGAAATTGATTTTATACCATAGAAAAGAACGTCAGATATTATCATCAATAAATTGAGTACGTTCAACTGAGAAAAAGACTTCGTTATACAAGAATTACAATTTGCTCACTAAATTTATCTATTGATATACTATTCAATCCTATACATATATAGGATTGAATAGTATATCAATCTCAAAGTATTATTCGTAATCAAGGATGACAATTTTTCAAAAAAATTGATCTGATGTTATGATTTTTTTTCGAAACGTGATTCTAATTTTTTCAATATTGTATGTGCTATCAATAGGAATGGATGAAAATCAAAGGCTGTGTGCACTGCTTTGACGATCCCCATTTGTTAGTCAATTAAAGTTCATAATTATGGTAGCTTCAGTCCTGGAGAGAGACGAGACTGACATCATGACTCATTTTGCCGGACGTTGCCAAGTCTATAAAATTATATACCTACAACTATACGTGCTCGTTGGTATCCACACGTATATTGCATCCAGCAGCAAACATAAAAGCCCATCAGAACAGGAAATCGCGCGAAATAGACAAGTTTGAGGAAGACAAATATTTGCATCACGTGCTTGGAAAATTTAAGCTTGCAGAAGTTTTCAGTTTGCTTAAATCTTCCTTAACTTAATTCCTTATCATTGCCATTTTAAAAGAGTTATTCGACATTTGCAAGAATAACTTATACAATTCCGTGAAAACTAATTAGTTGACTGAAGTTTCTGGTACATATGCGAGGAACACATCAAGTAAAAATATTTGACGTCATAGAACGCTTAAGACTTTTTTGATCACGTAAAAAGCAAATCCTGTAGTTGGGAACATCCTGGGTAATCGTTCTTCAAACATAAGTTGCTTCATGGTCGATGCTCGTTGACACACTCGACCTCTGCACATTTAGAGATGTCTAATTGCTCTAAATGTTTTTATTCTTATGACGTCTGCGATTTCACTCATATGCACAAAGGAAGTGTTTTTTGAGATAAAAAGAACAGCTTTTTAAATGTTAGATCCGGTTTTGAAGCAAGATTCATCCGACAGTAAACCAAACTTCAAGGGGGTGTTTTTTTAATCATTATTTTACAGAAATAATCAAAAGTTTATTTGGAATCAGAAGAAATGAACTTAATTTGTAATGCGTCCAAATAGAATTCTTTCAGCTTATATTGCTTAATGTGCCATTAATTAATTCAATGGTCTACTGTCTATGGTTCTTGAGTCAAGAACAATTTGACTCTGTGGAAGCAAACCACGTTCTTTATACTATTGTTTCGGAGGTTTATTGAGTGCAATGCTGTTTCCGCCAGACGATCGATACTTTCAGTTGTTCTAGGGTGCAGAGTACTCGACTGAAAACCAATAAGCCTTGGTGGAAAATCACTCAAAAGACTCTTGCGGTGCAATTTTATTCATTGTTCTAACAATGCTAAGGACTTTTATAGATACAGTTTACTTTTACTCTATCTACGTCCCGCGAGATTACGAAAGTCCACACTTGATAACCACGATGATGACCTACATTAGAAGTTATTCAAGTTTAAATTTTTAGAAGTATCACTAAATAATTATAATTATTTTTCTACTATTATATGAAAATGTAATTAAATGAAATATTAAATTCTTGTTACAGGTTATTCTACCGATTTTAGCAGGCACCAGATCATAAGACCGAAGGTTTATCATGGTAGAAATAAAAGGGAGATTGCAACGACCAAAGAAAACGTAAGTATAAATAAATATAGAAATACATTATATGTATTTATAAGCGGGAAAAATTTAGTAGACTTTTTATTTAAGAAATCTATATATAAAGATAGATATAAAAATTTAAATATCAGAGAGCATATTTATACGTACTTTTTATAATTTTTTTATCTGGCTTTTGTCCTGAGCTTAATTTAATTCGTGAGTCGTACTCACAAAGAAAAACGAAAAATTCACCAGCACTAAAACGTTGACGTTGGCGCCGCGGCCGGCGTACATGGAGTGTTGTAACTCGTTATGGTTCACTATGCGTACCGAGGCTTGCGATCGCTTTGGTGCAATAATTTCAATGCAAATGTCGTAACATGAGGTGCATAATAAAATTCAGCACAAGTTCGTGAAATGCTACGATATCCCTGCATTTGACAGAAACCCCAAAAAAACTCTAGCATTACTTTGAATTTTCACGAATTATTTATAAGGCGAATTAGATTTATCAATCTAAACATGGGAATTTAAGTACAAGTTGAATCCTGCTATTCTAAACTATTTCATTATTATGTTGAAAAATATTATACGATATTCATTGACATAATTCAGAACATAATGGCTTTGCCTTCGAGTACTTGTCATCGGCATGATTCACTATGACGTTCTTCGGACGTGATTGTCGTCCTAATAGTTGAGAAAACTCGTACGTGAATTTTCTTTCTTATATTAAATCAGTAAATTAGCTTTATCAGCTGCAAAAATTTGTAACAAACGATTTTTTCTGGCTGCGTACTATTCGGTAAAATTAGCAGTTTTTTTTAAATGTATTGTGTGTACTGTTCGAATAATTGAATAAGGTCCTTTCATTTTCACGTAATCACACATAATTTCATAATTATTCATATCTTACGCTCATAAGTATAAGATATTCCTGCAATGAACTGAAAGAAAACGGTAATTTGCACTTTTACGCCAGCGTTTAAAGTTGAAACCGCATCCCATTCGATCCTCTTTATTGTGACATGGAAACCTGGTTGCAGTCTGTTGAAAGTGTCTTATGTTCGAGGCGCATAACTCGACCCCTGCAAGACATTTGAATCTTTTGATAAAGGTGCTTCCATTAAAATACATACATATACTTTCAGTAAAATTTTATTAGTTGTGATATTTCTTACTGTAGATGAAAATCTTTAATTTCCCAATGGAAAGTGAAGAAAGCTTTGTGTAGATCGCACACAAATAAACGTGCACTTCCTGCGTTTTCACTTTGTATATTTTATCATTAAATTTTCGCCTCCCAGGTGTTTAGCCACAACCTACGAGGAACAAGAAGTCTTTCAGAAAACACAACTGTTCATCTTGATGATATAAAAGGGCATACGTAATTGAAAATAAGGATAAGATAAAGTCGTCTGTGCACAAAGGAAGCATAGAAAGACGTTTAACCTTGGTATTATCATGCACGCAAAGATTACGGTACTTTCAATCACTCACGATGTCCGTTTGATCAATCGACTTGACCGCATGAGTAACTATAAACTAATCTGGATAGAATTTTCAGCTCCATTCATAGTTATAACATTTTATACAGAAAGTGGTACAATACTTTTTTATAATGTGTATAAAAAACAACATGATCGCTACTATAATGTGAAGAATTTTTATTCATTTTATTACGAAAATCTCTTTTGATCCGCGCTCGCAAGAAAATAATTACAGAAATTCAATTCGTCGGAATTTTCTAAACGAATTTATCGGAGCGTGAGGTGAAATCGTTTACAATCTGTCTGGTATATGTATGTGTAAACACATGATATATATGTATTATAGATACTATATATTGTTTACAATTGCAGAAATTCGTGCAATGTTATAATACGAATGCGTGTGCATTGTGCATACCGGTCGACTGACCACCTGCGCTTATATATATGCGACACGGCCACCGATTATTTTCAAAGCTAATCCTATATCTTTTGGAACAACACGCGCCACTAACTTTGAACTCATCCTGTACAAATTTTACTTTTTAATGAAACAATCAGACACAAAATAAGTGTGAATTATTTCGGTGAAATTGTACATGCGTTTAAAGCTCGCTTCAAAAATAATATCTTTTTAAATATTATATGGACAATACCCCCAAATATTTAATTGTATTAAATAAATGAGATGCTGTTTATTAAAGCATATCTTTGAAATGACTTTAATGCAAATAAGTGAAAACTAAAATATATTTCGTTAATATATATATATATTTATATTGAATGTTGAAATTAGATCAGCTTTACTTTTCGCCCCGAAAAAAAATGTCTGAATTTAACAAAGCACTGCAATATTTTGGCGCTAGAAAGCACCCACAAAAAAACCCATAGATTGCCTTCTGCGAGACCTTTCCATTATGTTCCTAACCACCATGTGTGGTTTCAACCATTTATATCCTGCCCACCGTGTTGTGTCGCGTTCATTTTTCTCAACCATTTCTCTTCCATTGTGTCATTCTTATTTAACCACCAGCACGCATCCAGAGTTTCTGAATCACAAAAGCTATAATACCCTCGTTTGGAAAGAAATTTTCCGCCAAAGAAATT
Organism: Synergus gifuensis; assembly: GCA_904066015.1. Lineage (NCBI taxonomy): Eukaryota > Metazoa > Arthropoda > Insecta > Hymenoptera > Cynipidae > Synergus > Synergus gifuensis. The sequence continues at coordinate 834,936 of CAJFCO010000082.1, forward strand.
TTCCGATAAAGAAATTTTCTCGCTCAAGAAATTCTCAAAATTTGAAAACTAGAATTATAAGATTCGTTGGTATTCTTTGGATAATAATATTATATATAAAAGATGTACCAAAAGTTCTGAACGTTCAAATGAACGAATTTTTGTATTGATTGTATTTTAAATTATAAACTGTTCTTAAACATTAATTAATTTGCAATAACATTAAGTTTTTATGGAAAAATATGGAAGACATTATAAGTGTCTTCCATATTCTTCCATACAAACTTAATGTTATTGCAAATTAATTAATGTTTAAGAACAGTTTATAGTTTAAAATACAATCAATACAAAAATTCGTTCATTTGAACGTTCAAAACTTTTGGTTCATTATAAAAGCAAAGAAATTAATAATTAATTTGTAAGTTTAATTTGGGCGTAATTCATTACTAAATAAGTTGAGAAAAGTCAATATGACTATAGTAAATTTACTTTGGAAAGAAAAACGGTAATAATTACATTATATTATTTAGATTTAAGCGATCCCAAAGGCTCGCCCGAGGCTGCTTTAATCAAGGTAATGGACCAAGCTTCCATCGTTTTTAAGTGCCTATCCTGGTCGGGTATATACCTTTAAAAGTCTATCCATCCCTATTTCTATATGGCTGCAAAAGTGGTCTTATTATTTGAGCCTGAATAATTAAGAGGCAAAACTTAATTACGAAGTTTACTCAGAGTGATTAGTATACTATTTCAGTGATGGAAGAAAATTACAGCGTTTCTTAAAAATGTGAAGCTTATCCTTAATTACCATCTACTTTTCTTTCATGAGGAGTATTATTTAAAATTCTTTTGCCTTTAAATTCAAAAGTTACTTTTGTTTAATATCCACATATTTTTATCGCATTATAGAATAAGTTCTTATAAATAAAGTATGAAAAGGGTTAAATAAAGGTAAATGGAACTGAGGGTAAAAACTATTTCTGAATAGAGACGGCAGTTTTCCGCAATCTGTGAATCGTGACCCACGATATATATTTATCTGGAGATATATTGGCTCCAGACGAATGCGGGTCATTGCAAATCTCACATGTATAATATATCCCATGTGGCCACGTGCCAAGAAAGGCCCTAATTTAACATTTTCAATCTCGACGATAGTTAAATATATATATGTCTACAGATGCGATTACATCTACTTAAATTATATTTCTCGGAATTAAGTTTTAGAATTAATTTTAGATTTTTTTTTAATGAATATAACTTCACTTTTCTCTAATTATACAATAATGATTATATTTATAGAATCATTGTCTTTTATATTTTATTTCGAAAAATAATCTAGTTAAATTACCATATACCATTTAAATGATATTCATCGAAGCGAGAAAGTCACGTTATCGTGATTGGTTAATCGCATTGATCTTTTGCATTTAACGCATTTAACCGCAAAGTACACGGCGCGCGGCGCCTAGGATAAGAATTAGCAAGAAGAATCATTATACCATTCTGAATAATCTGAGTCATCATTTACTGTAGTAAACAATTGACAGCAACTTCCGGATAAAAAACATTGATCATAATGTATCTGCAATTGAAATCTATTACGCAGAAGTAGTAAGGAAGTGGGTCATTGTTGCTTACTCATTTAAAATAAAAAGTTTAATACAAGACGACTTTATTTGATTTTTAAAATCAGATTAATTTTGCTAATTAAAATGCTACAAGAGAAATTTTATTGTTGTGGATACATTTAATTGATAATCATTAAATTTCTCTGCCTTATTTTTATTAGGAAGTTGATTTCAATTTAATTAAATATTTTTAATATTTCCTGGAAGTTTGCATTACTTTTAATGAGAATTGAATCAAAGATCTGATGAAAGTATAAAGAGAATGACTTCAGTAATGAATTTTTTTTCTGGTGGGAAGTAATTATTCTGGAGACTTCATGACTGAAGAAAAATTCAATTTCTCCAGATAAGTTCGCTGGGATTCTCAGTTTCTCATTAGTCCTCTTTTTTTTTTTTGATTTCAGGACATTGAGCATGTCGACGTGCTGACAGTTGGATACGAATTAGACGGTGTGAGAAGGATCCTGGATCTTCGATTGAATACAGATCTCATCCCCGTCGGCTTTCAACAAAGACACCAATATGAGGGTTCTTACAAAGTTCATACTCCCTCCAAAGTTGTAAGTACCATCATCATTTCATCCATTCTCACCCCTTTATTAAATCCAATTTATGTCTTAAGTTTTAAAGAGAATTTTCAAACCTTCGAACAATACATTATTATTTTAGACGTGAAAAAGCACTTACAATATGATTAAAAATAAATCCTGTTCATTTTCTTTAATGTTGATTGCATTTATGAATAATTATTCGATTTTTTATTCAAGTTTTAAATGAAAGATTCATTAAAAAAATTCTTTTTTATTTCGAGGAATGAATCATTACTTGCTGAATAATTAAGATTGACAAATAAGAATTTCCTGGAACAAAAAAAAGTCACTTATGGTTTTATAAAAAATGCAGTAAATTGTATAATCCAGGATTCTTAATGCACTTTCGAGTCACCTTCTGCGTATCATTTAAAATTGAATATAAATTTTGTCTCCACGTGTATCTGTGATAATATATGAATCAGGAAAATAACATGACTCATAAATTCTCTCTTACCTATAGTAAATTTTAGAATATTGATCAAATCCTATCAAATTTGCGTGACATTAATCATTTAATTATTTATTTCGAGAGGTTTAAAAATACTTCAAACAATAGATAAATAAACTTTCAGCAGTTGACAACTCAACTTGATGATAAATTTGAAAGCAGAGTCGTTGAACGTTTGAATGTGAAGATAAATATATAAATAAATTTGAAACAGCGCCTGTTTCCGTTGATATAAATACTTTTTTCCACACGATTGCGAATAAAAAAATCAAAAGTTATTCTAATTTACCTATTCTATCAATTTAAAATGAATTTTCAAAAAATATATATATCAATTTGTCCCTAATTAAAGGTCACACTTTGAATTATCTTCGTCTTCCATGGAATGCAGGGTCACTAACACTAGTCTCATAAATTAGTATTTAAAAAAAGGATTAGTTGGGACAGCAATGATGACAAGCTATTATCAAGTACGAGTTCATTGTGCTACGTTCTATATCTGGCTTTACATTTTACCAATTGCCTCCCTTAATTGACACGACTATGACACTCGTTTTGAATACTCGTTATCATTTGCATACAAGAGACACTGAGCCGTATACACAATACTCGGAAATGCGAATTACTCACTTCCGTTTCCATAAAAATGAAACGAGATCTTTATTTCCACCAAACACCCTGAAAAATATTAATTTTACTGTTTTCACTTACTAATTCAATCAAATTAAACTCAAAATAGTTGTATAATGTTGACAAAAATTGTCTAAAATAAAGGATTTTGCTGTGAATATCATTCTGAAATACTTTTAGATAATCTCAATTTAAGAATCGTTTTATTCCCAGACCTTGATCCTTATTACAAAAGTATGAACATTTTTCTGAGCCCCAAAGAGATTTTTGCAGTAGACGTGACTAATAAGAATTGTTTTTGCGTTTTACTCTCATTGTGAGGGAAACTCGTATCTTCCTAAGTTGGAGAACAAACAAAGAGAATGTCAATCTCGCGTGCTGTACTCTAATCAGACTAGAAAAGTTGATCTTGAGGAATTCTCGCATGCCAGCTTGTTCAGATATATGTACATAACTACATACATATAGTTTAGTGACCATATGCCTGGGAAGATAAAACGTCCCTTGTCATATTTATGTTAATGACCCTAATTGCATTATTTTCTCTGGAGAAAATGATAACCACTAATGATGTTTAAATTGTCTTGCAGGAATTGTGTCATTACCAAGGTAGTATCAGAGATGTGCCTGGATCCTGGGCTGCGGTTTCCACCTGTAACGGATTGAAAGGAGTCATTTTCGATGGACAACATCTTCATCATATCCATCCTGAGAAGGAATCTCTCAACTCCAAACACTTTGTTTATAAACACGGCGATCTCGTCACCAATCATACGTGTGGTAAATTTCTTTTTATTAATTTTATCAATTTCTTTAAGGGGAGAATCGAAATTGAAACTGTGAATAATTTTAAAATTAAGATTTTTTTTAATGAAAGTTTTTTAAATTAAGGTATTTTTTAAGTGAAATGATGTAAAAAAAAGTTTTATATCGAATTAGACACTTTAATTTAGCTAGTGTTGAATGACCTTGAAGAGTAGATACTTTATTTGCTTAAGTGGATGGTTCAATACTTGTTGGCTTGTCCTCATTGGCAGGGAGCCAGAAGTAAATCTGATATATCCTTAGAAACAGAGTATGTAGCTTCTTTGAATGACTAGATAGAACTTTAGCAAAGTCGATACAGGAGTTCCTTTTCCAAACAAGTCCTGAACGCATGTAAACTTTTGAGACCTGTCTCTCTAGTAAAGTACTGGTCTTTCCTTAACGGTCTTAACGAATGTGAGAGCAAGGTCCTCCCAGTACATCGACTCCTTTGTCCTTACTGACTAAGAATCCGGTTGCACTCGATGATCTCTTTGTTTCGTTTTTTTTTTAGGATACGACGGAACGCCACATGATTTTCTCGGTTCTGACTTACAAAAATTACACAGAGCCTCCAGGGTGAGTATCTAGAACGATAAACACCGTAATTCCTTCTCTGAACTACTTTTTACCTTCCACTATTCTCGGGTCTTTCAGTTGACGCAACTTGAAAAAACGAACCAGAGTTCATGTGTTTCTTAATAGACGTATTTTTTGCAATAATTTTTTCTGGGTGATAATTTAAACTGGAATCTTAAATTCTGAAATAAACTTACTGGGTGAAAATTTAAAAATTATCCTCACGTAATTAATTCATGAACGATCCTTTAATACTTTGTAAAGTTTCCTTGTTTCGGAATACATAGTTTTTTTTATTTTCTCACTACAAAAATGTACTTTATTTTCAGCATAAAAGGGCGACAGAAATAGTAAGAGGTCCCTATAATGCAAACCGACAATCTCGATATGTGGAACTTGTTCTCGTAATTGATAAGTCGGAATATACAGCTTTCCACGAAAACCTCCAGAAAGTTCAACAACATTGCAAGGATATTGCCAACATTATTAATGCCGTGAGTTCTGAATATTCCCAAATATTTCTGCTATTCAAAGTTTCGAATTAATTGATATAGTTTGCTTCCTATCGCTATTAAACTTTAATACAGAAACTAATTACAAATTCACACTCCTGATAAATGGAAACTATGTTCTCTACTTTTACTGGCTAAATTGGAATTGTGTTTCCTAATTAAAAGTTAGTTTCTCAGAATTAATAAATTTATTTTAATTTTATATCTTTTTACAGTTTTATATGCCTTTGAATATATTCGTTGCACTTGTGGGCGTCGAAATATGGTCAGAATCGGACGAAATAATACTCTCCAGTAATGGAGACACCACGTTATCAAACTTCCTGCTCTACCGCAGAGAAAGGCTAGTCAAGGCAATTCCAAATGATAATGCTCAACTATTAACGTGAGTACTATTTCATTCATTGCTTCGTTAACTATATATTCTATCTGGAAAGAGAATTGTCTGATTTCAATCAGAATTCAATAATTGTAATTCCAACATTTTTAAATTACTTTATTAAGTTTCTGAAATTATTTTTCAAGCTTCAAAAGATAAAATTAAAATTTTAAGATCCAAAGCATTCTATGAGAACTCTAGTTAATTTTTATAATATTCTAAACATTTAAATAAGCTTAGATATGACTTTGAGCATAAGTCTCTTCTAACTTTATACTGATACCAGAAATATTATGTGTGATTTATTTAGGAGGATGCAATTTGATGGTGGGGTGGTCGGCAAAGCTTTGAAAGGGCCAATATGCACATATGAATTTTCGGGAGGGGTTTCCAGTGACCATTCGAACGTAGTGGGCGTTGTCGCGGCAACGTTGGCTCACGAAATTGGCCACAATTTCGGCATGGAACACGATACACCCGAATGTGAATGCCCAGAGGACAGGTAAAATTTATATATTCAATTCTGATTTTATCTGAAATTCGACAATTGAATGACAATTATCATTCAATTTGATATTTATATGACATTTTAGACCTTCTATTCAATTGGAACAAAAACTAATGTAATTTGATGTTAAATTAAAAATATTGCATCTGAAACATTATTATATTTTAGATGTATTATGGCACCATCGAGTGGACCTGCAGGTCCCGTCCATTGGTCATCTTGTTCCTTGGAATATCTTGCCTTGGCTTTCGAACACGGAATGGATTATTGTCTTAGAAATAAACCTCAGAAACTTTTTGACAGTCCCATTTGCGGGAATAGTTTCGTTGAACCTGGAGAGCAATGTGACTGTGGTCTCAAAGAGAATTGTGATAATCCTTGTTGTGATGCCTCAACTTGTATGCTGTTTGCCAACGCAAGCTGCGCTACCGGACAATGTTGTGACCTCACAACCTGCAGGCCAAAATCTGCTGGTTCTGAATGTCGCTCAGCGGAACATGAATGCGATTTACCAGAATTTTGTTCTGGCCAGAGTGAATATTGTCCGAAAGACGTTTTCAAAATTGACGGAGAATCTTGCAACATGGGAAAAGCTTTCTGTTATCAGGGATCTTGTCGTACCCATAATGATCAATGCAAATTGCTCTGGGGACCCACAGGTGCTTCTTCTGATCCTCAGTGCTATACAATGAACAATAAGGGCAATAAGAATGGAAATTGTGGATATAATAGGATAGACTCGGCATTCGTCAAGTGCTACAATCAGTAGGTTTCATTATTTTTATTATCAAATATAATGAAATCCCTGTTAATTCTTTTTAGGTTTTAATATTATAAAATATTTTAACGCTTACTTAGTCAAATTTGTTTTTCTTACAATTAAATTCTTGTAGGGACATTCTTTGCGGAATGCTTCATTGCAAGCATTTAAATGAAAGACTCGAGTTTGGAATGGAATCGGTTGCTATTCTCAGTCACTCGTTTATAAACAGCGAGGGCATTATCATCCCTTGCCGATCTGCAATTGTTGATTTAGGATTAAACCAAGTCGACCCTGGACTCGCGCCAGATGGCGCTAAATGTGCACCTGGCAAGGTAAATTGTCAAATAATCTACAGGTATTCAATATCTGAGTAGATATAAAATATAAAAAATATTAAATTAATATCTTATTTATATTCTACACAGTATTAAAAAAAATTAATGAATTTGCAGATGTGTGTGAACCAGAAATGCATGCCAGTAGCAGACCTGAAAGCGCAAATTTCTGGGGGGAAGGCCTGTCCGAACAACTGTGGTGGAAACGGAGTTTGTAACAGTTTGGGGCATTGTCACTGCAATCGTGGTTGGGAACCTCCTGATTGTACAGAACCCGGATATGGTGGATCTATAGATAGTGGACATGTTGATGATCCAAATGGTATGATAAAAAAATCACACAATTGTCAAATTCTAATAAAAATTTTTAATTTTTATAATCCTCACTATTCTTTTACAGCGAGAAACGATTTCGTCACCGCTCTCTACATTATTTTCCTGGGCGTGTTGCCCACAATCGCCTTGATCAGTCTCGGTGTCTGGTACGTGAAAAACAGTCCTAACAAACAGTGGAAGAAAGGAGCGATCTCCAAGTATGTATTCAATATCGACTGTTTGAAACCAAAGCGCAAGCCGAACCTGGCGCCAAAAACGGTTTGCAAAAGTCAATCGGGCTTTTTCGAGCGCTTTCTAGTCGCCCTTATGCCGAGAAAAAATCCTCCTTGTAACACGAATAAACTATTCACTATCAGTGAACAACTATCAAGCAAAGATAAACTTCAAATCGTTAAAAGCAATCTCGTATCGACTACGAATCCAGACGTAATTAATTGCAGTAACAATATTCAGTACAGAAATTCATTGAATGATCCTAAGGTAGAGTTCAGGCCAACTGCTTCTCAGGTTGAAGTAAATTCAAAATTAAACTCTGCCGAAATTCGATCTAAGAGGATAAGTCCTCTTAAGGCGGATTTAGGCTCTAAATTGGCGGATCACATCCAGAAATTCCAGAAAGGACCTAACAAAAACTTTAAGGGGCTCAAAGTTCAGACTGAGCTTAAGTTCGAGCAATTGAACGAGAGTCCTTCCAGCACTTCTGGTACAACTCCAAATAGTTCTGAAACTTTGTTAAGGAATAAGTCCAATTTAACGGCCCCGGCTCCGTTTTATAACAAGAAACCGCCTCCTCCACCCAAGTAGACTTCCAACTTAAATCTCTATTGGACTTTTGGTCTCTTGGAATTAAATCTAAATTTTGGAGTATATGTATATTTTTATAAAATCTATTTTGATAAATTCTATTTTGAAAATCTCTATTTTAAAAATTCTCCTTTTATGGAAAATAGTATTTTTATGGTATTATGACCCATTATTTATATTTTGTTGAAATTGTTAAAGGTAAAACTCAAAGTTTATACTCTCTGCAATATTAAATTTAATGTATTTGTATATTAATTTCGTTTGGAATTATAAGTATTAAGTGTTTGTCGATACGAGATTGCAAAGCCAAGCTTTGAAGTTCATCAGACTAAAAAAAAGACCAAAAACTTTCACTGCCGAAGAGACAATGAAAAGTGAACGAGACTTAAAGTGTTAAAATCATAGGTAGAAACGTAGAATTGTAGATGCTATTCCGATGCAGACGCTTATACTTAAAAGTATCGGAGAAATTTTATCAGTATAATATTGAACGAAATCAGGATCTCAGTTCCTCTATCAATATTATGGTTTGAAATTTAAAAGAGACAGTTATTTACTGAAATACGAAACGTTCGTACCATTTAATCCTGTGATCGTATCAAATAAGTTCATTAATTAATTTTAACGCCGGAAATGTAGATCTTAGAATAAATCTCGTCGCATAACGTAAACCAGTTAACTTTCACAAGATTCAAATTACTTTTTGACTTTGATAATATTTTTGAATATAAATTATTGATATTTTAATTTTTGGTGCGGATGCGAAGGGACGAAGCTCAAGTAGTAATATATTGTAGTAAAAAGCATGGTTTGCTGTTTGTTGTTTGCATGCGTAAAATTGTATGTAAATCAATTTGAAGAATATTTCTTTAGAGTCTTGTGAACTAGATATATAAAGAAATAAAATGCAAGAGATCGACTGCATGCTCAATTTTAGTAATACTCTAGTAAATTTATAATTAGTAAAATATAAACTACAACCATTTAGAAAAAAAATTAACGAAAAATCGAAAAATAAAATATTTTCGAATATTGCATGAGCATGCGTGAGTTGTTTTTCTGTCGTGAGTTGTCTTATTTGTGACGTGTGCATCATGCAGAGTGTTTAATTGTTTATATCCTTAAGTATCGTTGATACGAGTTTATCGTTACTTATGTTTTGTCTGAGTTCGCCACAATCTGTGACGAAGAATTTTCACTTATCTTGATCTTAAAATACTCAAATAAAGAGCACTATTATTTACACCTGCATTGGTTTCGCTGTAACATTTTGTGCAATAAAAGCAATTCGCAGATAAAACTCGACAAGACTCGTTCTTACCTATGTAATCATTTACTTTTCCTCCTTCCACGGCTTGCTACTAATATTACAGTTTCTTATTAACATCCTCGTTGCATTTATCTTATCTGCTGCTTGCATTTCGATTATAGAATTATCAGTTGGTATTGACGCTTGAATTTTTGCATGCTTACATTTGAAACCTACGTATTTGCTTAGATCTTCATTTTTTTATTTTATAATTAATGAGCCCTTTCGAATTCGCCTTTTTAAATCTAAATTTAACTACTTAATTCTGAATATCTATACTTAAACCAAGAATATTATCATCATACAATTTCCATTTGATCTATTTCTTACGTTGCTAAGTAAATTCTCGCTTCGCTCCAACTTCCCAGGCTTACAATTTTGCTTGATATTTCAGGATCACCCGTGGAACCTTGAATTTCAAATCAAGTGACCGTTCAACTCCCCTGCCTCGAAACATCGAGACGATCGACTCAAGCCTGAGCCAAGACCCAGCCTGTGCAAGTTTACTCCCCAAATCCGACTCCGATGAGCGCTATAACAACAACTTCTTCGGACACTTCAAAGGCTTCAGTATCACACCCATACCCAATCAAACTTTGCCTGCCGAGCCAACAAAGCCAGCACCACTTCCACCTACAGTTCCCACTGTAGCAATAAAAACGAATATCAAACCTTTGCAGAGGATCAACAATCTTCGGTCAACTCTTTCGAGTCCTCCCATCAACGAACCTTCAATTGCCCCAGCCTTACCACCTCTCAATCCCGGAAGCACAGCAAGACCTTTAATCAGCAGTCCAGTTTTGGCTGCCACAACCTGCACTTCCCTTGAACTAATCGGGTCTAAAAACAAAATCAAATCCGATATCCCAACTCGTCCAGTTCCTGATATTCCAACTAGACCCGCACCCGACATTCCAACTCGTCCAGCTCCCGAACCTCCAACAACAATTTCAGAAAAGCCCCCGAGACCCACCAGTACGCCTTTATCTAACATAATACTGCCAGAACCAGAAAAGAAGCCTGAAAAGGGAAGCACTCTGAACAGAATCGCCTCCATATTACGTCCCAACTCCGGGATTATGAGATCAAACTCTCAGCCTGCTCCTGAGAAGAATACTAATTCCCTTCCTAGGTCTCAGCACCACAAGGCTAATAAGGTTATCGACAAGGAGATTCTCAGGAATCTTGAGATTTCTAATCCCATTCCGCAGTCTCAAATCGAAATTCCCGCAGTTTTGATTCCCGTCCTCGCGGTTTCTGAATCTCAAGAAAAGAAGAATATTGTCTCTAGAGCTCAGTCCATGAGAGATACTAAAGTTTCACAGAGACCTGCAATTCATACCTTCGGGTCCATGAGACAGACTAATTCCTTGAAAAGACCTACAAGCATTCCTGCCAGCGCGAGACCAACTTCACCTCCTCCTGGGCCTCCGAAACCTACTCCTGATAAACTTGAGATTGGAATGAAGATTCCAGGACTTCCCGGTTATCAAACTCCTTCTGTCAAACCTGTTATTGTTGATAATGTCTATGATGATTGTATGAATTTTATTCCTGAAGCTTCCTTGACAAAGATCACTGAGGAATCTCAATCGAGCGATAATATTTATGCTGTGATTGAAGAGTCAACTCCAGAGAAGAATAAAAAGAAGTTAGAACATAAAGTAGAGGATAATGGATACAAAGCTCCGAAGCCAGTTGATGTAGCTCCAGAGGGAGCGGCAGACTCAATGGGATTAGGCCTACTTTCTGAAATCGTTTCGGAGATATCCAACAGGAATTTCGATTCGATTTACTCTACCTCGACCATCGCGAGAAAGAAAAAAGCAAAAGAGGAAACAGAGAAGAATTTGGGAACCGGGACTTATATCAATTCGAGCCAATACAAATCCCCAGAGAATATTTATTCCAACTCCGAGTCTGGGAACTTTAACTCTGCTAGTTCGACCACTAGTTCAGGGTATCTTTTACCCTCTGCTATCAATATTCCTGAACATTTGAAGAATAAGACGCAAAAGGATAAGCTTTCCTCCTTGGAATCCAAGAATCCTAATATTAGTAATGATATGTCTAAACAGCAAAAGGATAAGCTTTCCTCATTGGAATCCAAAAATCCTAATATTAGTAATGATATGTCTAAACAGCAAAAGGATAAGCTTTCCTCATTGGAATCCAAAAATCCTAATATTAGTAATGATATGTCTAAACAGTTAGGTATGAAACCGATGGAAAGTTTTTATAGAAGTTTCATGCCGAAAAAAGATAAGGATATAAAAAAGGAAACGGAGATTTTAAAGAAAGAAGATAAACATCCGACCAAGCCGCCTTTGAACAGAACCAAAACGCCTCCGAACATCATGAAAGGGAAACAAAATGATACGAAAACTGTTTCAAAGTCCACGAAATCAATTTCAGAAAAGGGATCAAAATCACCTGGTTTAAGAAGCCGACAAGGTTCAGACACGAGTTTAAAATCAGACAAAGGTTTGACTAAATCAAGTAGCTTCGAAAAAACTACTAGTTTAGAGAAAACAGAAACAGGAGTAGATAAAACTGTGCCTTCAAATTCTAAAGAAGCAAAGTTCAGCAGTCCAGATGTAGTTTCGAGTTGCTCGAATTCCAACCAGAACAGTACAAAGTCACCTGATGTGTTGATCAATAACAGCAAGAGTGTGTCATCAAAAATAAATCAAAAACCATCTACAGGAAGAAGTTTTAAGACGCCAACGATGCCACCGAAACCTACGGGGCTTGTTCAAAAGGCAGCTAGTTTTACAGATAAGAAAAAGTCTCCGACTGCCAATGTTAATGTTGTCAAGTCCATAAACTTTACTACTAAAGAAGGTGCTGGGAAAAATGAAACTAAAAGAGCGGAAAGCGGAGTCAAAACAAATATAGTCAATAAGGTAGCTAACAGTAAATCGAATGTTGCGTCCCTTCAACAAAAATTTGAACCCAATAAGAATATAAATTTGACAAGAACTTTGTCAACAGGTGTTAAAAAACAAACAGTTGAAAAATTGTTAGAGACACAAGCCGTTGCTGATAAAAAATGTAGTTAGGTATCGTCTAATGCTTTCCATCTTAAGATTCTAGTCTTTGGTTTTTTAAGTAAAAGAGATAGAATGACAATGATATGAGTTTTTCATATTGCAGTAAAATGTAAAGTTTGTGAATCGATCCCAGTTCGATTAAGATTTTTTTTCTGGAATGACTCTTGTCGAAAAAAATATTTTCAATTTTCTTTTTAATTTATTAGATTTCAAGTTAACTTTAAAACAGGGTTATTAGAAATTTTTCGTAGATATTATAATTAAAATATTCTAGTTGCAGATTTTTTTTAATAGCAAACGAAAGTGTCATTTTTTAAAATCATTTTTAATGGTTTTAATTTCTGATTCTTTAAAATTTTTTTAAAATCTTAAGCCATTAATTAAAATGATTCCTAAACTTTCTTTTTGAAAAAGAACAAGTTCCAGGAAACTTGAGAACTGGGTTGTTTACAAAAAAGTAGGTTACCATAAAGATTTCATTATCTCACGAAAAGAGATATAATTTTTGATTTACCAAATAAAAAGCATTTCTGTAGACTTTTGTTTTGACTTCGTGGCGATGACACTGAAATGTATAAATGTATAAATGAAGACACTTCAATGGTAGTCGATATTCCATTGAACTACGTACATATTAATTTGTTATCATTAGAATACGTATTAAAGTAAAGCTTTTATATGTATGTAAAAAATGATAAAAGCTAGTAGCATTATTTTCAAAAGCTTCGCTCGATACTATAATATAAATGACTAATAAACAAATAATAAAATTTGTAAACTCTGTGATATAAGTATGAACGAAAGAAAAACCAGTTTGTAAGAGCGACCAAGTTCGAAACATCACGTGTCCATAAAAGAAATAACAATCTACAGAATTTCTACGGCTTATCAATTCCGTAAAACATATCTAATTTTTTTATTTTTTTTTCTTTTCTTTTTTTTTTCTTTTCTTTTTTTTCTTTTCTTTTTTTTTTTTTTTGTTATAGAAAAGATGATTAAGCCAAGAAATTTCGTATTTCTATTTTGATTGATAGACTTGATTATAATATATTTCTGGTGGAACAATGGTTTGAAAATTCAGGACAGTACTCTGTTTCTTTAATGAAGTTTATAACTTGAATTAAATATTATTTTTCTTTGAGTACTAGATTCAGTTTAAATTAAAAGACAAAGATATTGAGAGAAAAGGCAGCTTTCAAGATTCGTAAGATATTGATTTTTATTTCTTCTATCCTGACCTTCATCAATATCAGAAAAAGATCTGAATATTTAATTTTGATAAATGAAAAAGCTACTAGTATAAAAACTAGCTAATATTTATTTGACTGAAACGTGTAAATATGTTTATACAATTTATAGATTTAAAAATTTTTGTACAACGTAACGACGTGCTTATAAACTAAGTTAAATAATAAAAAGTACTTTATCATATATGTGCAACTTTAGCAGGTAGTTTCTTCAAGCGATTTTGACAAAGATATCTTTTATTGAACTGTACACGATTAGTAATATTCCTTGTGCATTTATTATCTTTAAAGTACATAAAATTATTTTTATTTAAGATAATCAAAATTTTTCTGTGTTTGAAAAATATTTTTAACTTTTGATTCATTTTTTCATTGTTTCATATTTTGTATTATTTTAATATTTTAATAATTATCGGCAAATTACTTAATTTTTCAAAATCATATATTTTCTATGAATATAGAGACTTGTGTAAAGGCATTTATAGATTCAATAATTTCCGTGTACGTTCAATAAAATTATACTAATGCATAAACAATGCATATAGTTGTATTGAGTATTGAATTAGTTATTCGATTTTTAATTCTTATTTCTTTATATTGCAAATTTATAACGAGAATAAATTGCTGTATATTATAGTTTAGTGAATAATTCCAAAAGGAAATAAAAAATTCAACTTACAGGTGCCTGATTTTGATTAATTAAATAAAGATGTCTTTATAATATAAACTTCTTTTTGAATTTTTAGTTTCGTTGAAAGTTCAAAGAGACCAGATAAAAAAGTGTAAAAGTTATTTTTATTTTCGCTTGTGAAAAATGGGACTTCAAAATACAAATTTTAATTGATTAAAAATTAAGCATTTGTAAAGTTATTACGAACACTGATTTATTTCACCATTTATTTGCAATTTATTTCATGATTTATTTCGTCTTTATAATTTTTGAAGTATGTATAGAAATGCATGTGTAGCAGTCGATACCAAAGATACATCATATTGTGCACATTTTTCTGCTTTTCATAGATTCATAAATGTGTGCAGAAATTGGAATCAATGTACATTTCGCATCACATAAATATATTACAATAAACTCTTCTAAATACAGAAAAACTAAAAAATTCAATTATTTTGTGTACACTTGCAATTTTGCAATACATAGATATTAATGAAATGAAATTTTGTCAAATTTTATATAAGTTGACTGTATGTCTAATAATAAAGTATCTTATATAAGATTTTTGACATAATTATTACTGTGTGAATTCAATATTTTAAAACAAAATTTTGTATTTAAAACATTTACATCAATTTTTTCGAAAACACTAAACGAATAATATTTTCTTTAAATATTAGAAACTTGCTTTTTGGATGATTCAAAATGTAATTACAAAGTTATTATTTTATAACAGTGATACGTATTATAATAAATTTAAATTATATCTATTAGAGAACAATGAAAACCTTTAAGATTTTACAGTTTTCTTTAAAATGAAAATCCCGTTATGTATTTAAGATTTAATACTTTAAAATTCAAAGAAAAAATTAAAATTTTAAATAAACTTGGTAGAAAAACGCATAAAATTGAAAGAGTTTGAGATCAACAATTTAAAGCGTTAAAATTTGATGTAATTTAGAAAAATTTACGCGCGTTTTTGTTTGATCTCAGCTAATCAGCAAACTATAATTTACAGTAATCAAAAAGCGCTCCAATATTCTGATATATTATTAAATATATATAATATTCTAAATAATTAAATTGAAAAGGAGTATTCATGAGTTCGGGGAAATACGATAATTTTCGTAGCACGATGAGAGTCGACGACGGAGAATCGAAGTAGGATTTTTTCGAAAGACAAAATATTAGTCATGGCGCATGCGTAGTCCTCTCGTGTCGGCGTTGGTGAACGACTGTTAAAAAAATTTGTGAACTTCGAATGACTTCGAAGGCGAAATTAGCAAAATTCGTTAACGCGTGACTCGTCAGGCTCGGCGTACCTGTGAGTTTTGTGTCTTCCCTTCATAATCCGTGAAAAATAGTTAATTGCAATATTGCAAATCGAAATCAAATTAATAGAAAAAACAGTGCAGCGTTTACGTGGGGGATTTTACGATACATATTAACAGTAAGGGATCGAAAACCATTTTGATGGTTGTAGATCATAAAAGGTGGTGGAAGAATGATCACTGGGATTTCTTAATTGTTGCCCCACTCTGATTGTCACCTCCCCCAATTTTTCGGGTAATTTTCCCACCAAAAAAAACATGGCCGGCGTAGAAAGTAAAGAGTAAACCCAAAATGAACATTATTCTGCCATAGTATTCAAAATCGACTGACTGGTACTAGTGAATAAAAAAAATACATACATATATATATATATATACATCGTCACCCTTACAGCGAGTGTCGTGATCGCAACTCAACTAACCTCAATTTCAAGACAGTGCTTATATTTTTTTTTACCGAAAAACCCAGAAATTCAACGCAAGGCTAAATACAAGAAGATGAAGGATTTTTTGGCTAACAACAACCCCTGAAGTGGAAATTAGACATCTAGGAAAAGCATCGTTTTCTGACTTGGCAGTTAAAAACAAACCATTTCGTGGACAATTTCTAATTCTTGCTGCATTCCTGGAATCAGCTTCCAAAATGTCTTATACGTCAATATCTAATATTTTTAACTTAAACAGCAACATCACTTGCTCCAAAAATTCCAACAACTCCGCCCTTTCCGAGGTAAGTGCCGCTTCATTGTCTATATGTATATGTAGTATCCTTATTTCCTTTGTTTTTACTATAAAATCGAATTTAAGATTTAAGAAATTCTTGTAAATCCTCAAAATTTGATAATATTTAACGTAAGGATGAATCATATTTCTTGAAATTTAATTTAAAAATACTTTTCCACGACTCGTATATATCCTACTAATCCTATATATTTAATACTTATTTTTTATTTTGAGGTTATGATTCAACAATAAACAAGTTAATTGATCAAAAGGTTTCTAAAATTTTTAAAAATAATGTTTCTACTGTTTTTTTTTTTTTTTTTTTTTCACAGATTTTATTGTTTATGTAGTTAATGTAAACTTTCTTCTTATCTTAAAACTAAGTCTGTCTAAATTGAATATTAAAAAAATATTTCTATCGTTGCAAACCTAAAAAATAAATTAGAATGTAGTTAATCCAATAATTGATAACTTAATCTTTTTAAATACTTTTTAGCTGATTTTTAACCACTACGAAAATAGGTATAAATGATTGAACGATTGAAATATATTGTTAATATATAAATCATTGAAGGACATTTATTACCTTGCCCGAATTTTTTATTTCTTACATACATTTAATACAATAATTTATGAAATCCTTTTATGTTATAAGGTATGAATAACAGTTCTGCTTTATTATTTATTATTCTGCGGTGGGATTAACAATCTTATCAATTGTAGGTCTTGCAATCGGACCCAGTGAAACGTCTCTTCAACCAACCCAACATTATTATTAAAACAATCCCCCTGAATGGACCTCAGAATTCCCATTCAACAAGCACAAATGGCTTCGCAGACAAGAGAAACGGAGTAAACAAAGAATTTCACATTCCAACATCACCCGACGTATCTATCCACGCAATTAAATCCAGTCTTATTGAAAAAATCGACGAAGGAAACCTCTTACCTTCTAAAAAAGAAGGAAAATCAGAAATTGCCTTGTTGCCCATAAAGCGCGAAGTAAAACACTGTAACCATATCGAAGCCTGCGAGAACATTGTCTGCGATGTAAACATCCAACAATACGTCGACCAGGACGGTGTCTCTCCTATGCTTGCCGTTAGCATCGAAGACGATGAAATAAATGCACCAGTATCAAAACATTGCAAAAACGAGCAGTGCGATGCCCTGAGTATCGATCATAGTCGATGTCGTCGAGTTTTAATAAAACTTTACCGAGTTGATCGACAGGGTTGCTGCGACATTTGTGGCATCAGGATAAAAACAAATAAAGCTCGTATTCATCACAAAAAATGTAAGAGAAAATTCGAGTACCGACATAATGAAAACGACGGTGCCCAGATTTTGAGAGAGAAAATGCGAGAGCGAGAACTACAGATGATCGAAGCAGCTAAAACGAAGAAAAATGATTATATGGATCCTATAACTGGCTACAGTAAAGCGATGGAGGCTCTCCAGAATAATGATGAACTAATCATCATTCCCAAAACTACAACGCAACAACAATCACCCATCATCACCATAACCACCGTGCCCAACAACCAAGTAAACTCACAATATCCTAACATGAAAGACGTCTTCGGTAATTTTGTGAGCAATATTCCTATCATGTTTTCACAACAAAATATGATTATTGGAAAGCAACAGCAAACGGAAGACCGGATATCACCTCCACCTGCCAAACAGATCAAAATATCCGAGAATGTGAACAACACCTCCGGTGGTAATATGACCCAGATGTTGCCAAATCCCTTTATCAAGATAACCGGAATGCCCCAGGGAAACTTCGTCCAGCCGATGACTATAAACGACTGGCTGATGTCTCAACAAGTAGTCACGACACCAATTCAGCCCAAACCTTTCCTGACTCCGATTCGAGTTGTGCCTATTGCCAATCTCAAAACACAACCCTCGCTTCTTCACCAGACCCAGGGCATCCCAAGGTTCTGTATCATGGCAGATACTGGAATCCAGGCTCCAACGCTAATCCAGGCCCAACAACAAGCAAATTTAGCCAAATTTCGACCCGTGCAACCCGCGGTTACTGCGGTTCCTGTTGAAATTAAGGCTCAACACAACTTGGACGACGACTCCAGTTTAAGGGCTAAGAACAAGATTTGGAAGAAGAGGGAAGCCAGACTTCGAAAGAAAAGGTCTGGGAGGATGTTTAATTGCACTTATTGTCCTAAAAGATTTTCCACGGATTGGTACTTTAAGATGCATGTGGCGAGGCACCGGGGAGAGATGCTCTTCTCGTGTAAGATTTGCGAGGAGCCTTTTAGCAATAAATATGACATTAAGAAGCACATGGCAAAGGAGCACAAAGAAGGCCAGGTTAAGTGTGAGATTTGCGGGGAAATTTGCCCATCGGAGACGAATTTGCAAACACACATGAAGATGCCGATGAATTTGATGTGTGAGGAGTGTAAATTAAAATTTAAATCTTGTAATGCGTTTAACGAGCATCAGAAGAAACACGGATCTGTGGTTTGCGTTCAATGCAGGATTCAGGTTCCGAAATTAAGGTACAAAAAGCATCTTCTCGTTCAGCATGGGATGTCGAAAACCAAGGCTGATAACGAGTGCACAAAGATGAAATGCCCTACTGACTGTGACTTTGCAAACGATACGGGGGAGAAAAAAAGTAATGGGTTGAAAGTTGAGAGCCATTTAAAAGAAAATGAATTAATAAGTGATCAAGTTATGGAAGATCGAATAACGAATGAGGAGGACATGAGTTACGAAAATAGAGATTGTAATGGAATTGACTCAGAAGATGATCAAGAGAACGATAGTGATGATGAAGGAGTTTTGGAAATTAATGAGGACGAAGATGATATCGAGGTTGAGGATGAGGACATCAAGGTAGAAATTTCTAGGGTTGTATTCGATTGTCCTGGCTGTGGAGATGAGTTCGTCACCGAAGAAGATTTTGCTGATCATAATAATAGTTGTTTGAAAGCTGCATTAAAACTTGGTAAGGTTTTAAAATTTCTTAAATATGCTATTTATTACTTTTTAATACAATAATTAAGTTTTAAATTGAAGTTTATAAAGTCAAATCAATTAATCGTAGGGGAATTTACTTTAACTCTAAAAATTTTGATAATATGAATTAAATTACAATAATAAATATTTTTTCAGCTTGTGCAAACCGAGTAACAGAAAATGGAAAACGGGAAGAAGATAAGGAATCTTCGAAGTCTTCAGCATCAGAAACAGGCGAAGCTACCTAAAATTCGATGATTTTGAGAAAGTTATTTAATCGTTAGGCCTAATTTGTTGTTTTAACCGCAAATCTGTACATGAAGGTCACAGTAGAGTAAAAGGATATCTAAAATTGCTGAGCGATCAGGATTAAAAGCAGCAAAAATATTCTAAATGTCGATATGGCATGTACATATCTCTACAAGCAAGAAAAATGGAAATCTAAAAAATATTCTGAGTTCATATTTTTCTAAGACACCATCTTTTTAATATCAATCTTTAATTTTGAATTTTTACTTTACACTCCAACACCAATTTAAAGATTTCTTAATTTTAATTTTTAAAGCTCGAATTTGGTTGATTAAAATTTTTAATGAAAAGATAAGAAACTTGTATGAGATTTTTCGTCATAAGCTAGGCTGTTATCATCCTGCTGTTTCTTACAGAATATGCTAGAAAGTCAAAACATATTTTGTAAGTTTTTAATAATGCTCATTAACTTTTATTTAGTTTTTTGAATTTTAGTAGAAAATCTATTTCCGTTTGAAACTCTGCAGGGGACCCAAACGCTCAAGATATGGTGATCCATACACGATCGATTTGTGGTATTATTTAGAATGATGACTTGTAAATATAAATTGATTATATATGTCATTAATTACATATGATTTATTATTCAATGATTAAACAATTTTTTTTTGTTTTCTATATTTGCACATTTAGATATGACTTCTGGAACACATCATGTTCTTTTGTTTCTAAATATAAATGGAGAAAAAATATTTTATGTACAGATTTATCATAGATAGATATTAAGCGTATGAATGAAAAGTATGTGGATGTCTTCGAATTAAAACACTTTCGTTTTTCGTAGAACATTATATTCATTTATTTATTGCTTTTCAGTTTCGGCTCATTGGCTGTCATATGGTCTTGTCGCTTATTATTTAGTCGATTCAATACTAATGTTATACACATAACATTACGATTACTATAATTATCTTGACAAACTAAGGCAAAAAAAAACTGTATCTTACTACGAAATCCTATAGATACTTTGTACCTAACTAACAAAATCTACGAACATTGATTATCGACTGATTTTTAATATGTTAATCTAAAAAGCGTTTCAGAAGAAACTCTCGGACAATTATTATTAGTTATTTACAAACCGATGATCTCTATAACTTTGTTTGTAGTTTATCTTGAGGTCAAAATAATTTGGGTTCAACCACCTATATTTTAATATCCTCGATTTCCCCGAGTTGTGTCCTTTAGCCACTTTCAAATTTGAAATTTAGATTTAATTAATTGTAAGTGACGCAATATTTTAATTTATCGTTTATATTCAAAATTTAGAATTATTCCTATTTTTTCATATTCGAAAAGACACAATGCGGGGATTAAAAGTAGTATTTTTAAACATTACACTATTGAGGTTTCTTTAGACACAAATCCGCTTTTAACTTACGAACGTTCCTGAATCAGGAATCCTGATGAAACACAGTGTGCCTTCTAAATTCTGAATGTTCCTTAAATTCGAATGATTTTAATTTCTGTCTTCGAGATAGGAACTATTCTGTAGCTTCGACCAAAGTCGTGGTTTTTATTATAGTCTGATTTCACGCTTGCAGAAATTGCAAGTTTAATAAGATTCAAAATCGAGAAATACGTAAAAAGCTATAAAATTACACAGGATGACACCGTGAGTTTGGGAAAAATTACAAAAATGTATTGTAATATTCACAATATGATTCAGCATACTTTGATTAAAATGGAGAATGATCAAATCTTATATTTAAAATGTCTTCCGATTTGAAAATTGATGAGCTGATATCAAATTAATTTTATTAATAAACGCTTACAAATTTAAATATTGTCAAAGTTTAAAGTTTTTAAATTTGATTTCTTTTAATTTGAAAACAAGACTATGAAAATTTGTAACATGTAATGAAGAAATTATAAAATTTGATTAATGTCCATTTTAAGATACTGCTGACCAGTGGAAACTACTCGAGCAAAAAGTGCATGAACAAATGATACTGACATTCTGGTTCTCTCTAAGCGTAACTTTCATACACTAGTCTGTCAGTGTAGTCAAAAATTTTCGTATTATGTGTTCACTTTTGTAACGACCGAAGCGCAAGTGTCTGAGTAGTTTTTTTAATTGTAAATACATAATACTTTTCCACCAAAACTTATATTAAGGCATATTTGAACGCATTATCTAATATAAGGCGCTACTATCCTCAAAAAATAAATTTTTCATGTATAGATAGCAAGATAAAAAATATTAAAGTACTTGTTAAATTATCTGATTCTTTGTAATTTCGCAGCTTGAGGTACTGCGAGCGGTGGTCCTACTTCTAACATAGAGACCTACTTGTTCAATGTAAGTATTACTCTAAAAAGAAAGAACAAAAAATATCGAAACCTTTGTATGTACGGAAGATTAGTGTTTTCTCGAACCAGTTGTAAGAAATTTTGGTACATATACACAGACACAACGCTTTAGTTGTAAAAAAAACGAACGCTTTTCTCGATGGTGCACCTTTCCTCCGATCGTAAGCTTATGCAATTATATATACATAAAAAGATAAATAGGTCTCATATATGTAATCTGCATTTTCGCAGAAATTATGTATTACCAGAAATAATCAATATAACTTTTATAAAAAAAAATTGTGTCTTTAATGATACATTTTACAAAAAATAAATACAATGTTTATTCAAGTAAAGGTGAAAATAAATTGTACAAATTGTAATTAGTATCATATAAAAGTATTTTCTTTGATGAGAAAGAAAGCATTTCTTGGATGAACAAATAAATATTGACAAGAGAAAAGAAAATATTGCTATCAGAGCTTGGAAAAAACTTTACACCTAAACGTTTTTATCTTAAAAACTAAGTTGATTGTAGTCGGTCATATTCGATCTACCGCCTCCAGCATGATCACGCTGTTCCCTCTAATAACCTGCAATTTGAATATTTATTCAGAAGTTCCAAGTGAAATTAGATTGATTATCACTGGTCTAAAAAACCAGTGATCCTTAAGTTAAAATTACAAAAATATATTGTAAAATTACATTTTAGCTAGCAAATTAATAACTGTAAATTGTAATCGATCAAAAGCAGTCTACAGGGTAGTTTTTAAATAAAATTCAACATTTATGAGTTTTTCACATAAAAAGTATTTTTAAATAACTCACCACCATCCCGATGTTGCTTTTCGTACCGTCCTTGCATTCCTCGATAGTCTCATCAATCACCATGTTCATGAATGGATCGAAGCCACGCAAGATTCCTATCACATGTCTTCCTCCGTTAAGTTTAACTGCAAACAGAACAATTTTTTTATAAAGAAGCAATTTGATAATTTATAATTTTAATCTTCAGCGATAGTTTTACTTACGGGATAGCTTTTTGTCCATATACCTGAAAAATAATAAGGAAAATTAGTAATCGAAATAAATACGCAAAGTAAAACCTAACCTTAAAATATAGGAAATTTAAATATTCTGAGGAAAATATGGAAACATGTCTGTGAAGTACTTACTTTTTCAACTCTGGTGGATGTGCTTTACTCATTTTGTGGCTTTGCGGTTATTTTAAACACGTTTTTTAAAATAAATAAATGATTATTTAGCCGCTTTTCTATCTCTGACACACAGAAGAGAAAAAATGCCAAATAAATTCCAGTGTTGCCGGTTTTACAAATTTAAGAAAGTAAAAACACAATGTTGCCAAATTGGCCAAAGGAAGCGGAAAATTCAAATTAATCAATTATTGCAGTTTTTGTTAATTACAATTTACATATTGTGCATATTAAAAAAATTATCATTTAGAAGAAATAAAAATTTTCAATTAGAAATTTAAAAAGATTATTAACTATAATTATCAATAAATAATATTAGGAAAATCAAAGGTAAACAACTCAGTTTTCATTTTGTAGATAATATATTTCCTTTTCCGGAAGTTGACAAGCAATATGTAATTAAGTCAATACAATCCGTCTCAAATTGTTTATAATATTAACTCATTTTAAAAACAATCACACTTCTAATAAGGTACAATATATTCAATTTTTAAGCGAAGCTTTGCTTTCTATTAAAGTACTATTCAAAATTGAGTCAATATCAAATCCGAACCCAATTTCGCAGTCTAAAATTGTAAATTTTTTAAAAGTAATAAAGAAAAAAAATTATATTAATCTCGCGTAGAATTGCGCAATAAGGACTAAGTGCTTA
This sequence comes from Synergus gifuensis, assembly GCA_904066015.1. Lineage (NCBI taxonomy): Eukaryota > Metazoa > Arthropoda > Insecta > Hymenoptera > Cynipidae > Synergus > Synergus gifuensis. Next base: position 859,028 of record CAJFCO010000082.1, read on the forward strand.
TTATGTTTATTAAAAAGTATGTATCTGAAGAATAATGTAAAAGAAATTAATTAAAATTAAAGCTATACATTGTTTAACGTAGAACAATAGAAACGGTACGGTTTGATACAATTTCATACGAATAAGTTAGGATCTTCATTTATGTGTTTTGTTCTTAGTTTACAATTTGCGTAGAAGGCACTTTCATATACAATAGGGCACGAGACAGGCACTTATATTGAGTTAAATATCAACTTGTTCGTAATATGTAAAACATACGAAGTAAAGGCATAAAAATTAGGCTCTAAATTTCTAACTTGAATAATAATCTTAAGCTAGATTTTAGAGTATATGAATTATTTTGCTTGAGTGTCAATAAATATCATATAATATTTTACAGTGCTTCATACCGAGTCTTTGGCTCGCAGTAATAATTATTATCGTACAAAGGCACTGAAAAAATCATCTTGTAGCTATCATATATCCTACAAATTTTAATAAGGAATGTTGCTTATAAAAATAGCCTTAACATGTTCTTCTGAACAATGAAAATTAAGGCCATAAATTTGCCGAATTGATAAATAACAAATTCCATCTATGTGTTGTACATTCGACAATTGTACTTATTTTTAATAATTGACAGTAGAGAAAAATTAGATAAGCTCTTTAAATTTAAACAAATTTTAATTTAAAATTAGACAAGCGAATAATTTATCAAATTAACAAATTCAGAAATAAATTACCTCAAAACGTAGGGCTGAGAATTCCTGTGAGGAGGTTGATAATTATTTTTTTGTACAGGACTAACCCTTCGTTGATTGTTCACAGGATTTTGGCTCGAAATGATCTCATTTGTAATAATGCTACTCGGACTAGCACCGGACGAAGTGGCTTCGTTCCTTTTACGAAACTTAGTCGAATATTTATAAAAATCGGACATCTCAAAAGGTTTTGTAACTTCTCGATAAGGTTGATACTTTCCCTGTTGAACAACTGTATGATTCGTCGGAGAATTAAAACTCAAAATAGGATCATTTCCATTCTCCTGAGAAGGATTCGATTCAGCGGGAATTTCAAGTACTTTCGGTCTTTCGTGGTAAATATTCGAAGATATTGGGAGGCACTGAATTTGAGACGGCTCCTCCAGTGGCAATTCCCTAGGTCGACGATTTATTGTAGGCTCAACTTTTGCAGCTTCTCGAATCGGAATCGGTATTGGAGGTGATGGTGGATTATTCTGCGATGATCTTCGAGCAAGAATTGGAGCAAAAGATCCAGAAACGGAACTGGGACTACAGCCAGAATCTAAAGCAGTTTCGTACCATTCCTTTTCTTTCCCTTTCCGACTCATATCTGTTTGATCTTGATCGCTTAAATCGTGCCCTGGGTGCCAAGTTTCAACACTGCCTAATGATTGGGTCCGCAAAAGAATTCTACTTGATGATGTATGTTCCACTGGACTTATTGGAATCTGGAGGATAAACAATAAATTAGAAAAACAGAAACTAGAAAATTTAATGAAATTTAACTTAATAGAGGATTCAAACTTCCTCAAATTTATCTTAATTATTCTTCACCTGCACGGGATGATGTCGTGGTAGAAGCAAAGGTATATTCTTTGATCCAGAAGCAACTGTATGATACCGAGATTGCATTTCTGCATTAGGATAATACTGTGAAGTGCTGTGCTTTCGTCGATCCAGGCTTCCAAATCTATCAGCAGGTTGCTCATCTGGACACCAAACAACCTCATCATCAAGTCTCATCCAATGACCAGGTGGTAGGTAAGAATCCATTTTAGGTTGAAGAACAGAATGATGTCTTCTATCAATCGACCCTACTCCTATTGTATGTTCTCTTTCTCTTCTATGTCGCAATGAGGCTTTTTCGTACGACTGATAATCAACAGGTTGCTCATACCTTGAAGGAGAATATTCAGTCTTATAGTACTGGGTCTGAGTCATGCGACGCTGAGCATCGTTATCTAGATGTCTATACTCAGGATATGTAGGACTGTGTAATTCTTGTTTCTGAATCTGTAACTGTCGATAGTGTCGCTCTTCCTCAGTGTAAGTATTCGGAACAGGTCGGTAGGGTCGTTCTAAATCCTGATATAATCCTTGACGTCGAAGACTCGCACTGTGAGCGCCTTGAGAGTAAGTGCGAGTACGATTTTGATCCGGAAGGATATAAACATTATTGTTAATATTTAAATCATGCTCGATAAATTTACTGTTACTTCGTCGAGGATCGACCGGACTGGCGGCGATGTAATTAGTACGGTTGTGATTAGGATTGCTAGTACCGGGTAGGATGTATTGATGACCCTCCATGTCTTGAAATTCGGTTGAATAAACATTGTAGTTGTGTTCTGGGCCCAAGGGACTCAAACTTATCCCTCCCTGGTCCTGCAAACTTCTTGTATCCATATTCGCACCCGTTTCCCTTCCTGAAAACAAAATTTATTTATATTAACATTTTCAGTGTAAAGCCGCCTATGCATCCACCTTCACCGTGAACTGAAACCCTTATTCTATCAGTGCTAGTAGACACAATTGCGACAAAAAATTTTCCTAAGAGTAAGATCATTTAGAGAAATAGTACCTGAATTATCAAGGGGAGGTCGAGGCTTCTTTGTTCTGTGCTTCGAATTGTTCTGTAAGAGCAATTGAGAGTTTTGCAAAGGCGAATGAGCAACTTGGGTTTGTCGAATGGTTGAGCCATGACTTTGTCTGATAAAATTTAAACAAGCGTCTATTTCCTGGAGCCTCTGCTTACTTTGTTGGTAAATTAGTCTGTGCTTTCGTCGCAAAGCTTTGCTCTCTGTGGAATCATTTATTATTATAAGTGCATCCTCTTTTTTTCTGATCTGTACTTGACGTTCCAATTCGAGAGCAGATTCTTCCTAAAAACGAAATAAGAATCATTGTATTTTAGAATAAATTTCTTTGTATGTTTTACAAGAAGTGAAATAATCTGGATTTATTAGAACTTACTGCTTCATTAGTCTTCAGTTTATTGATAAGATTTTGGGGATATGTAAAAGAAGATCCTGCTCTTTTACGAAAGATTGGTGGACTTTGTCCAGGTTCGAGAGGAATTTCTGGTGGCAGGATTCCAGTTAGCTCAGCTTCTTCAATACAGAGAGTTTTCAACTCAGTGTTTTTCTGAACGAGCTTCTCTTGAAGGGCCTCTCGACGTTGACGAAGCCACTGAAGCCTGTTAGACAGTGGCTCGTCTTTCGTTGGCCCTGACACACCTTCGGTTCCTGCCATCACTGAAAAGATACTTCTCTTATACCCAAAAACGTTACATTTCTTATAGTAGTATTCGGATTAAAGTTACAAATATAATTTTAATTCTAATCATATTAAAATTAAGGCACGCATACAGAAGATTTTTGCATAGCTTCTTAGCATTGTTTTGCATTTAAAAAAAAATCCTTACCCATATTATTAGTCCAATTTGTGACACATTCCAACTATATACAGAACTTTAAAAGGCTGGCAAAGATTAACGCTCCCCATTTTTTTCGAACTTGACTCACATTGCCCCAAATTAAAAACTCACACAAAGAATTTAGGTACTATTATTTCCACAGTTGTTACACCATTTGCAAAATTGAAATCAGACTCGAGCAACATTATTTTTGCCTATTTTGTAGATAACAATTGAAGTCCATAGAATTTCCTCAGTGACTGACAGTGACTGAGGAAAATTCATCAAAATTCTTAAAGGGCGTTGAGGTTACTTTGTCACGATTTCACTAAAGGCACATCAATACTGCGATAGAACAGAAAAAAATAAAGGAAAATCACCGTTAATCACGTCTAACAATATATGAAATAAATCTTAAATTAATCTCCGAGTTTTGAGACTTTTAAGAAATAAAAAAAATAAATAAATAAAATTTACTCCACACACTCTTTGTCGCGACCGTCCATGCTCGGTAAGAGTAACTAAAATAAAATACGTTGCGCAATCAAAAACAAGGTACTAAATAGGAGGATTGAGCCTTTTTAAAATCAAATTTCAATAAAACTGTCACTTTACAGGAAATTCAACAGTTCAATTGATTTTTTTGCATTTAAATTAACTTAAAAAACGTTATAAAAAAAAGCTGTTTAGAGTTCGAAAATTCTCGGTAATTTAAAATTGGGTAAGGTAACAAAGAACGTTACCGTAACTTACGATAATATTTTTTACAAGTGTACTTACTACAGAAATATTTTTTATTTTTCATTTAGAGGGGAACAATCCCCCTTGGTGCCCCCCCCTGGCTACGGTCATGGATTATCGACGGCCCTGAGACTGTTCACTGACTTTCTGTTGGAGAAATTCTGCCGTTGGCTGAAATTTAAATCGCGCACCAAATTTTAGTCAACGGCAGAATTTCTCCAACGGAAAGTCATTGAGCAGTCTCAGGGCCGTCGATAATCCATGACCGTAGCCAGGAGGGGCACCAAGGGGAGGATATTTCCCCCCTAGAAATGAAAAATAAAAAATTATAAAAATTAAAAAAAATAAATTCTCATAAATTCTCGAAAATTGTAAAGTAATTTATTTTAACGTTACAATTCTCTGCCTCAAGAGGCGGGAAATGTTAAACTCGAATTTTCATAATTATGTACAAAGTTTTAAAGTTTTAATCTCAAAATTTGATTTTCTTCGATATTTTTTAGCTCTAAAGCGTTACTCTTTTTCCGAAATAGTAGCTCGACTACGGGAAAAAATTTTATAAAATAACTTTTATATTTATATTTCAAGTTTGATACAAAATTCACATGAAAATGCTTCAAATGAATCTTTCTACAATTTTTATTTTTCTAAACATATTTTCTCATAAAAATTTTCTTAATTAATGTGAGTTTTATGCAAATATAATGATTAGAATGAAAGATATAAAGGGGAGAGGTAAAAAGATTAGATTGTTAGTTATAAATTGACATAATTAATTTTCATTTTGTATCAATTATTTCCACTAATTTGTACGAGTTTTCTCATTATTTTTTAGTCAATGTTGGTAGACTATCAAGTTGTATAAAATTCTCATTATCTAAAATTTTATATCGATCTTGCCGATAATGTACCAAATCATCCAAAAATCGTTTACTACTGTCGTTATGAAGTTTAGTAAGAACGGGTGGTAAAGGTATTATTCCTGCAATTTTTGCCAAATCGTTATAATATCGACTTTGTTCGGGACCCATCATATGAAATTGTCTTTTTGGTAATCCTAGACTAATTTTTCTTTCTTTTTCACGAAGTTCATCAGCAAGCATGTCTTCTTTCAATGGAAATTGCTTCTCTCCTTGCCAGTATTTCAAAACAAAACGGACCTTGAAATTAAATTTTATTTTGCTTTAGGAATTTTATAAATATAAACTGTAATAAAATCAAATTTAGAAATGATATTAGCAGAGAATATGCTAAGAAAAATTTACTAATGTAAATGATTCTCGGATATCTCTAAAAAATTTAAGGGTGTTGGAGCCAAGTTCTTAATCTAAAAATTTGATTTCTTCATTTTACTTAACAAATATTAAAATTGGAATTTTTTCCCTATGTAGAATTAATTAATTTTTAACAAGAATTATGCGCACAGAGCGAGAAAATATCTAATTAAAATATTTTTTAAATAAAATGAAAATATTGAATTATGAAGTTAGATTTTGAATTCTTCGTTTTATGCAAAAAATATCGAAATTAACTATTTTTTCGCTCTGTACACAATCTTATATTTGAAGAAAGATTAGCGCTACAGAGCGAAAAAATATTTATTTATAATTTTCGTTGAGTAAAATGGAGAATGGAATATTCAGTTTAACACACTTGGGGCCAACGACCTTAAAAATCTTTATAAAGAAAAACCATACCTGTAAATCAAACATGCTGAAGGCACAAACATAAAATGGAAGACCTACAAAAGCTAAAGTTGGATTTTCTATCGAAATTAAATGTTTCCATAAGGGTGTCACCATATTCGAATCTACTTGTACTCCACAACTTTCGGCCAGAAAAGGAAAGCTGTATTTGTAGCCTATTGGAAATTATGTCGATAATTTAGTAACCTTATATATTATAACTTTTTCATTGAAGATAATTATGAAAAAAAGTGTTTTAGAGTTTTAAAATTAATATTATACATATATGTATTATTACCAGTGCAATAGAATATGGTATCGATTTTTTCTTCAGAATTGTCCTTGAAAATCGCTTTGTCAGCTGTGAATTCCAAAACATCTGGTTTCTATGGAAATTAGGAATGCTCATTTTTAATGTGTAACTTAAAACATAAATTTTAGAAATTGATGTCTGACATATTTTTTAATGAAATAAAATTATAGAAACCTGGATAACGTTGTCAGGAAACTTTGTGTAAATAGGATCTTTTAAATGATGACTAAGAATTACTTTTTTTGCAGTAGAAGATATTTCTAATGCCAAATCCATACCTGTTTAATAAATAAAATACAAGTTTAATAAATAAAAGATAAAAAAACAATGACAATTGTTTACAAAACTTTTTTCTAGTTAGTTGTATACCTGAAGGTCCAGCGCCAATAACAACCACAGATTTGTCTTTAAAAATTTCAGATACTCTGTAATCATGACTATGAATTTTTAGTCCTAGGAAATTCTCATCACCTTTGATTTTTGGAATACTCGGTTCGAAGTAATGTCCATTACAAACCATCACGGCATCAAATATTTCCTCATTTATAATTTGTTTTTGCAGATCTTTGACTCTGATTTTCCATTGTTGCTGATAGCGGTTTTCATTTCCATTTGTTTTTCTTTCGGTAACCGTTTTTAGTTCAGAAACTGGAAGTGGTTCTATCAATTCGACATGGTGAAGAAACTGAAATTAAAATATTGAATTAGATTTTTTTTTGAACGGAAATGGTGAGTGGTTACCATTTTTATTCAATTTCTTCATTTTACTCATCAAATATTAAATTTGGAATTTTTTCCCTATGTAGAATTAATTAATTTTTAACTGGAATTATACACACAAAGCGAGAAAATATCTAATTAAAATATTTTTTAAATAAAATGAAAATATTGAATTTTGAAGTTAGATTTAGAATTTTTCGTTCTTGGCAAAAAGTATTGAAATTAAATATTTTTTCGCTCTGTATGCAGTCTTATATTTGAAAAAAGATTAGCGTTACAGAGCGAAAAAATATTTATCTATAATTTTCGTTGATTAAAATGGAGAATGGAATTTGATCTTAACACTTGGGTCCAACGCCCTTAAAAGCTTATTAAAATTATTTTAAAATCTAGTGTAACTTACAAAAATTAAGTTTCGTAGTTGAAAATGATCGCAATAAGAATTGAGAAAGTCTAAGATTTCAGATCGTGTTAAGTAACTCCTTTCATTTTCAGGAATCGGATAGTCGGGATATCCCATCACCTCCTTTGGAAGATTTGTCCTGTATGAAATTTTAATCATTATTGATTAAAAAGTAAGGGAGAATGTTATTTTAATTTCGATTCTAATATGTAGTACAAAAATTTTACTTGATTCTGCATTATATTATTTTATCTACCTGAGATTTTTATACATGCTGGAGTGGATTGGTAAACCAAAACGATCCACTCCAACATCTGGGACATAAACCCAAGTTCCGCCAACTTTATCTGTTTTTTCATAACAAACAACAGTTATAGGTGATCCATCCTGATTTTTTAATTCCCTGCAATGTCTAAGAGCAGCCAGACCTGCTGAACCAGCACCAATTATGGCAATTCGCATTTTAAATTTCTTTTAATACCCTAAAAATAAATACATTTTTACCATAATAGCCCAAAAAACTGTATAAAGAAAAGAAAAGTAATAATTTTAAGTTCACAATATTTTAGGATAATGAACATAGTTTTCATCGTACCACTGATTACCAGAGTCAATGACCCAAATAAAAGACCAATTGAAATACAAGTTAAATTGTAACTTTTTCAAAATCGATTCGTCCAAAATTTATAATTTTAGAATTTTAAAACTCAGCTTTTAAATAATTTAATATTACAAACGATTTTTTAATTTAATATACCGTATAACAGATAATAGTTTAATTACAACTTCGACATATAATTTTGTACAATTGCCTCACGTATCCTTATCTTTTTTACTGCATTAATAATCAGAAATATATACACTTGATGTGCTTCTAAACTTCTATAGAGGTATTTTAGATGATAACTGATAACTTATCTCCTAATTACAATCTCGCATAAATTTGAATACTTAAGTATAATTTTCTGTAGTATTGAATAAATATCAACTAAGTAAAGAAAGGGAAGGTGTTTCTTTAAGTTGATATAGACAAATTAATTGTTGAGAACAGTTTTACTATTTTTTAAAAATTCATTGGAAATTAAAATTGCAGTAGAGATTAATTCAATTTTATAAATTTTGTAAGCTTCTTTTATAAATAGACATGTGAATTAAAACACAGAAATGACTTAGAAATGTAAGAACTTCATTGATGACTATAATTAATGAAATTTTGAAATTTTTTCTAATTGTCAGTATTTGCCAAATTTCAATGATCGCGAGAAACTCAAAATAAAATTAAAAGCAGATTCATTTTCACTTTCAGTTAGTTGAGTTCTACTTAGTTATATAAGATTAGTTACTTACAAGTGAAGGCAAGTTCACTGTTCGACAATCGATGAAAGAATAACAATTGTAAAAGAATTAAAGGAAAATTAGAGAAAAGACTTATCAGGCTGATAGTGAGGTCTCGTGGACTTCATTTCAATTACGACCACATCCACGCAGTGAACGTATTTTTCAAGCATACTGATTAAGGCTAATAAATATTTGTGCGCTTCGACCTTATATCTTCCCATTACGGTCGTAAACATTTGTACATAATTGCCCCAAGGCAGATCATTAACTTCCCATTCATCCATTTTTGGAAAGTGGAAAGCTAAATTCCATAATGAAACTCATATCACACGGAAGTAAAACTTCCAGGGTCACAATTCCTACAAAAGGATAAAATCGAACACTATTGGTTTCTATTAAATATATTTTATTCTTACCAAAAATAAGGACTTCTTCAAGGCGCTTAAGTTTCTTTCGAATAACTGCGACATTCAGTCTTAACGAAATTTCCTGCACAAATGAACCATATCTTAAGCCATGGAACGTGTTAAACAATACTTCGAAATGAACAAAATTTCTCATCTTAACATCGATATTATTGTACAAGAAAAATTAAGCTACGAACTCTTAGAAATATTAAATAGTAAAATTGAAACACAGCTTAAAATACTCTTATCATTGCAACAACATTCAGAACACATATTTCATAATTCATAAGAATCCGAACAATTCCCCGAGATAAAGAACCTTGAATCATGATAAACCAGAACGGAGATATAGACTTAGTAATTTACTCTAGGAAAATGCGAATTTATTCACTATGTAGGATGAAATTCATCGACGTTTCGACCTAATCTCCTGCTCCCATTTATTCTTGTAGAGCATATATAATTGCATTGCTGATCTGGCGTCTTCAACAGAACTATGCTCTCCAGTTTGAATTTTGACTCCTAATAATTCGAGAGCGAGTTTTTTTAGACTGGGAGTATTTCCATTCGCGATCTTTCTGAATTGCTTGTAGCGAGAAGTATCTCTCAAGGAATGTCTGGGATGCGAGAGATAAAGAACTTCAAGGTCGTGTTTGATAGCGTGTCCAACTAGAAGACGTCCTTTAAGCATTTCTGCGACTTCCTTTTGTACAATTTTGAATTCCTCTGCGTCACTTAGATGATGAGGATAAATTCCACTGACCGCTGACCTGTAGTCTTGAACTACCTCAGTAGGTTTCACGTACTTGTCGTAAAGGCATATTCCGTGTTTGTTGACGATAGAGACTCGAGCTATCATGCTTTCACTCCCATCACCAACTCCTACCATTTCACAGTCCATAGCAATTTGTTTTGTCAAAATTGGCTCTGTTTTTCGTGTAGGCTCAAACTGTTTTAGAACTTTAGGGTGAGCATCTGCCTATAAACAATTTAGAAAAATCTACATCAGTCTGACATAAATCTTTTGAACAAAGTGGAAGCACGATTTTCTCTCTTTAATACTTTGCCATTAATTCAAGTGTTAACAACTTTGAAAAATATTGAAATAATAAAGAATCTCATTCGTGAACATATTAAAAAGAAAGACTAAAGTGTTAAGAATTTAAAGCAAATATATCTTGTATTCAATTGTTCTTTCTTCAGAATTTTAATAATTATAATAAATTAATTTATATTAAAGTTTCCAATCATCAATTACTACTACAAAAAATAACATTTTTCTTGGAGTAATTTTAACATGTATATGAATTACTAAAATACGTAAATGATTAACTATACATACATTTATTCTTATGACGCCATAATATTTCACTATTGTTGATTTGGAGTCGTAACTCAAAGCAGCAGATGTTAGAAACATAGAATGGGACATTTTTACAATAACGTTAAGACTCTGCGGTTTTTATGATAAAAAAAATATGTACTAACAAACTAATATCTTTGGAATTACTAAGAAAAAATTGAAATATAGCTTGGGTTATGTTTGATTATTTAATTTTCTATTAACTATTATTCTTTTGTTTTAAAGTGAAGATCACACCCGAGATCAAAGCCATGACAACCAACAAATACACACAGTCTAAATTTGTATTTATATACAATGCCTTCCTTTGTAAACATATCAAACAAATGTCAACCCAATCCAGGTTTCCATTAGAATCTTATGGAAACCAGGGTTGAGTTGACATGTTAATATTAATAGAAAGTTATACCTGAGAATTATTGGGTAAATTATTATGTTTCCTAGGCCTCTGACGTTTCCTCGGTGATGTTATTATTGTAGATTCCGCAGACTCTTTCTTGTTTGTGTTCGATTCACCCAGAAGTACTTTATATTTCTCCCAATTTGAACCTGGCACACGCAATCCATTAGTTTTCTCCTTTTCATCAACTTTTTGTGTTTTAGGTTTTTGTTCTTGGGCCATTTTTGCCTTTGAAGGTTCTTTATTGACTCGAGGTAAATTCTTTCCAACAATAGGATTACTCTGTTTCTGTGGTTGAATTACCATCATCATGTAGAGTTATAATTTATTATATATATATGAATTAATTAATTATTTGTAACCTACAGCTAAACATGTGGCGCAAGCCTCGAAGTAGAAGATGAAGATAGAGAAGAATCGACTCGAATGTAACAAACATGGAACACTGTAATAAACAGAAATAATATTTTTAGGCTTTTACTCATCGGATACTTAATAGTTTGATTGAAAATCTTGAAAATAAAAAAACTTATGATCATTTACACTAACCTCAAAATTTTCTCAAGGTCGTGAAAATTGAGTCACTCGTATCGTGAAACTGTTTTTTAACTTAGATAATAGGGAATATTGTTACTATTTTTTTAAGTGATTAACATTAACTACCTTTTTAGAAAACATATATTAAAATCATTAAAACGATTAACAGATGCTCAGCATGTTCGGTTTATACGGTTTATGCGGTTTATGTGGGTATATACTATATATATATATAGATAAAAAATATACATTACATATATATATATATATATATACAGTTGTCGCTTTTCACTCAGGGCTGAACCTAACATGATTTGCGCCCCACTCTGTTTTTGACAGAACCGAGTTTTCTTTATTGTAATTGTAAAAATAACAACAGCAAAAAAGAAACACAGTTCCACTAAATATTTTTTCCAGTGATACACTCGATTCTCCTAATATTAACGTAATCCAGAACAGAGGCCCTCCCAATAATAACGAAATTTCCTCTCTCAAATGTCACATCAATTTCGTATTGCGTATTGCACATAAATAATATTTTTTTAGCATTTTAAATTGCGCGCGAATAACAACCAATCAGATACCGAGCGCAACTCATGCGCACTGCATCCAGTGTGATTTGAGGTAACTGCTGGTTAATATTGAGAAAGGAATGCGGTTAAAATTGGGAGGTTGTTAATATTGCGATGGTTAATATTGGGAGAGTCGAGTCTACATAAATAAAAAATTGTAATTCGAATTTTCCCGTCTAAAGATGAGTATACAAATATGTTTGCTTTGCGGAGTGTGAGAGAATCTTTAAGCGGGAAAATTTGAATTACAATTTAATTGTTTTATATAATTTTATAATTATAATGTTTTACAATTAAAATAATATCCAATGAGTGTTTGATAGGATTTAAGTGATTTTACATTTCATCAGCCTTAATATTTATTATTGTTAGAAAACAAGTTCAGAGCTTTAAATGATTAGAAAATAGCATATTTTCATAAAAAATTTAATGTAGTTTTTTTTAATATAAATTCTTCTAATTAAAGAATGTAATAATAAAAAGGGGAAAATTGATATGATAGTTTGTTTTTAGAACATGCTCGTCATCAAATGATCTGAAGGTACAAGACTAGAAGACTAGAGACCGTCAAGAAGAATCTAATTTTAGAATTTCATGTATTTGGAGACATTCTACTTGAGAAAATAGCCAATGCATCTATTGCACGAAATGTCTTCTTCGAGGTGAGAATACTTTCTTTTTCATTCTTTGTATAAAAATGATTAAACTTATAATATTAATAATTGGCATAAGTTAAAAATTAAAAAAGCTGCATAATAAGATAATTATTTAAAAATAGATCGCCTAGATAAATAAAATATTAATCATTTTAACACTGAAAAATGATAACCCCGCTGATTTTCAGGGATTTACTTTCAGAATTTCGAAAGTCCGTTCACAATGTCGTGTCCGATCAATTATTTGGGAATCAATTTTGTAAATTAAGCCGCCAAGGAAAGAGACGTGAGATGATCGAAATGTTATTGGAATTACCTGAAGTAAAAAATCTTACTATGAAAAAACATTATAACTCTAAAAATGACAATATAGCTGAAAATGTTTACAAAGAATCTTTTTCTCCAAAAACTCAAGTGGATGAAACTGAAAAAGCAATTATTCTGACTAAAGTACTTTTTGCATCCACCTATGGAAGTAAACTATTCCAGCAAGTTTTACTTGAACGTTCTCAAACGTGGTATAAATTAGGAAAATTTTCTAAGTGTATAAAAGATTCTAAATACTTGGAAAATTTAACAAATATTTCATCGCAAGATGATTTTTATGAAGAATTTCGAATCGAGTCTCTACTAATCAAAACAGAAGCTTATAAAAAAATGAATCAAGAAGAAAATTCGAAATTTTGTTTAAATGAAGCGATGAAGAGAGTTAATGATTTTATTCAAAAGAAGTTTGGAAATGAGAAAGAGGACGTTTTTAAGAAAGAGAAAATTTGCTTCCTAAAACCTATATTTGAGCGTTTGAATATGATGAGAAAATCGATTGAAGAATATTCCATAACCGACAGTTTGAATAATTCGTTTAGAAAGGTATATTCTTTCTTATAAGTTTACAAAATTATAAATTTATGTACAAAAAAATATTCATTAATATGTTTTTTTAACCCATTTTTCAAAACAGGATATTGAAATTCCAAGAGTGGAAGGAAAATTAAACGAAAAGCTCGAAGCTTGTTCAGATGCAATTGCACTTGGATCTAATGAAGCAAAAGGAAGATTTTTATATGCTACGAAAAGAATAAAAACCGGAAGTGTTTTGATTGTCGATCAACCATTTGCTTTTAGCACAGATGAAGAAGCTTTTGAAAGAAATTGTTTGTATTGTCACATTTCCCTAAAATTGGAAGACAATATCAGAATCCCTTGCCACAATTGCCAAACGGTTTGGTTAACTACAATAAACATTCATTTACATATCAATAACGCAACTAATATTAATTCTTTTCAGGTGTCTTTTTGCTCTGAAACTTGTCGCAAAAATGCCTGGCAGAAATACCACAAATACGAGTGTAATATCTTCAACTATTTCTACAAGTCTGAAAGTCAAGAAATTCATCAAAGATCACATATTCTCTTAGCCTACAGAACAACAATATCAAAATCCTTAACCAAATTTAATACTATAGATTCCGAATTTATAAATTATCATTCGGTAGATAGTAAACCAGAAGAAGCTTTCCTAAAAATTGATTCTGAAGTATACAACTCTCTAGATTACAAAACAGTTTACTCCTTGGAAACTCATTGTGCTCAAACTGATCCGAAAGAGAATCTTCGATTTGCTCTAAATTCAATTTTCCTCGCAAAATTATTAGAATTCGTTCTAAAAGATATGAACCCGGAAATATCGATTGATCAAAGAGAAATCATTCTTCTGGCTGTGGGAACTTTTCGCCATATGCAGGCCATTAATTGCAATGCCTACGAAATTGTAGAAAATCTAAGAGACGAAGAAACGAAAGTCTGTGAACCAAGGAATGTTGGAGGTGCCATATATACTTCAGTTAGTTTGTCAAATCATAGTTGTTATCCTAATGTTGTTCGGCATTCGTATCCAGGCGGTGAGTCTTTTTTTTTTATTTAATAATTTTATAACTTAAATGAAATATATACTATATATACATATATCCAAAAACAAAGAGAAATTAATAGATTCTAAATTTAGGTATTGTTGTTGTAACGGCTATACGTCCAATCGAAAAGGGTACAGAAATCCTCGATTGCTACGGACCCCATTTTTTAAAAGAAGAGAAGCACACCAGAAGAGAATCTTTGAAGAAGAAATACTACTTTCTCTGCTCATGTGAAGCCTGTACATTAGATTGGAAAACACCATTATCTGACGATGTTAATTTTAAATGCTCCTGTTTTAATTTAAGGATATCTAATTCGCAAAAGTGTTTAAAATGTGAGAAATGTGGCGATAAAATCGACATCAAAAAAATTCGTCGTCGCCTCGAGGAAAGTAAAAACCAAAGGCTTAAAGCAATTTCAAAAATGTATGATGGGAAATATGGAGAGGCTTTGCCAATTTTACTGGAGCACTCCAACTTCATTGAGAAAATTCTAGCAGAGCCTAATCTTGAAGCAATCAAAACCCAGCAGTCGATAATTCAATGCTTAAACAGCATGGCTTGTACTTCTGTTAAATAAGATTAATAATTATTAATTAGGTATAGATGTTTTATTAAATTACTTACGTAAAACAGGACTCTCCATTTAAATTTCATTTCTGCTTTAATCATTTTTTACACTGAAAATGTGAGATCGCCAAAACAAGCAGTAATAATGGTAAAAGAAGACGTCATTTTTCTGTGACAAGTGCATTCTATTATGACGTTGATATTCGTCTCGCGTGAAAAGTAAGAATAATTATGTACACTGGTCCAATATACATAGGTAGAGATGTCAAGTAACTTATCTATCGAAATGTTGGTAAAGCCTAATTAAAACTAGCCTGATCGTCTTTGAGCGGCGAAATGTGCTATATTCTTCATTTATCACCACATATGCGTCTCGCGAATTTCACTGATAATGTGACCTGCTTGCGTCAGTGCCTGAAAAGAAAATTATAAATTAATAACCAAATTTCAAATATGTTCAAGCTTGTATTAATTAATTTTTTTAATATTTACCTTTAGCATGTCTGCAGCTTCTTTACGTCTAAGAGCGATGTGCTCGCTCTCATTAAGGAGCTGTTCTGCGTGATCAGATTTGTATAAATGCGTTACGAGTTCACTTTGGAGATTATCTTTCACATAATTTACTAGAAAATGCATTACAGCTTTAGGAACGCTGTCTTGTATCGATTTACGAACTATGTAGAAGTAGGATTTGATTAATCTTTCTGAAAAGAAAATTAATTTAAATAATATTAAATAGAGAAAAATTGAATATTTTCAAGTTTCATCTTCCCAACTTTAATTCTCAATTTCAAACAATTACAAATTTCTTTTCTCACCAATGACGTCACAGTCTCGCTGTTCTCGTTCGCTGAGTTTGCGAGAAGTCTGCATAGGCACCTCTGGTAATAGATTTACAGGTTTTTGTTGAGGTGATGCTTTCTGCCCATCATTCAGCAGATTTGATGACATGTTTTCATGATTTCTGACTGGCGATCCATCGGTTGAATTTGCCGTAGATTCCGATTTTCCTTGCGGCAATAGATTACTCAAGAGCCAGTGGTTGCTTTGCTGTGTCTGCTCCGATGACACATCATCGCGACTATTAACTGACCTAGCATTCTAATACAAATATGTTATGGGTTAGTAAATTAGTCCAAACAATTCCAATTATACTTTTCTTTCAATCACTTTCAGTTGTTTTAATTACATCAGTTACTTTAATTATTTCAATTATTCCAGAGATATATCCTGTCAAATACTGATATATATTTTTTGCACATATTAGATAAGTAATTTACAATTTTTCTGATTCTAATGCAAGTTAAAAATTGACTGATTTGTTTAAATACATTAATAGGTTTTTGGAAATTCTACACAGAAATATTTCAAAATCTCGAAAACCTAATTCTCCTCTAGTCTTTTGATAATCATTACCTCCATAATTTATAATCAAACTCCTAAAACGAAGCATTAAAATATTTTTCAATTACTAAAATAAGTAACCAACTTAAGCTCTATTAAATTATGTACTTTGTAATAAAGTTGCACTTACTTTGTCAAAGGGAACAATGACGTTAGAAACAGAGGAGGAAGATATATTTCTTCTACTTTTCTGCTCTATATCCGTGTCCTTAAACATAGAAGAGGCAAAGGCAGCATCCTTGTTGAAATCTGGGTGCTTCGTGTTGATGTAAGCTAATTCAATGGCGACTAGATTTTCCACCTAATTGAATAAATGAACAAATTAAATAAAATAATACATTAAATCAATTAGAACCAATCAATTAATTTTTGATTTTGAATCAGAATTTCGTATTAAAAATCGACTCACCATTTGATTTGTGGTGGGCAAACGTCTTCGTAGCAATTGTGTAACGACGTCGACAATACGTTCATGCAATTTGGGAAAACGCAGCATTTCTTGCTGAACTTCAATCCCACAGTGTTGAATAATTCTCTGCATTTCTTCGTGCACCAACTCAACACAACGTTGCGAGGGATCTTCTAATCTTCGTATTTGCCGTTTTACTAGCAATTCGAAAGAAACTTCAGGCACAAAAAGGGCAGGTCTTGGACCAGTTGCATTTCTAATTGCGGTTAAAATATCCATCTTTGTCAGTCCAGCCAGAGGGTGTATCGAATCCAATGTTCTGCCGAAAGTTTCGTGAAATATGTAACAGATGCGAGCACCTCCACAGAGTTCTGTTGTCTCTATGTTCCTAGCAGTACCTTCGATCGTTGCACAATAACTGCTTGCGAATTTCGTTATAATTTGCAGCAAGGTTTGGCTTTTGTCACCCACATCTTCACCGTATGAGTTAAGAAGGGTTTGGAATTGAGAGACCATCACGTTCACTCGAGTCTGGAGAAAAAATAAGCATTAATAATTAATTTAGAATTGATCTGGATAGAAGAGAGGTTTTTTAAAAAATTTCTTTACCTTCAAATCAGGCAAGCAATCGCGAATGTGATGCATTAGAAGTCGATTGAGTGTTTTGGCTAAGTATGGCGTTCCATTTCGATTTGCCAGAGTTGGATATTTGCGTTGGAGAAATGCAGCTTCATCTTTAAGTGCATCTTGTATTGTTTTCTTATTATTTATATCTTGTTGTGAGCGATTCACCACGCCGATGATCCCCAATTTTACAGGAATCACTCGGCCACAGAGAATATCAATTGCATCGGTACCTGAAAAAAATTTTTTAATTTTAATCTGCGCCAAAAGGGCAATCAGGCTTTAATTTTAATTTAGTAAAGTAAGTCTAAGTTACCAGCATCCATGAGATCCATTTTAGTGACAACGGCCAGCGTACGTCTTCCATCAGGATCAACATCCTTGCTCAGCTTCAAACTTTCACTCGTAGCCATATCGGTATTCGCAGTGATGACTGCCAGAATTATAGAATTAGGATTGCAAATGTACTTGAGCACCAGTTGACGGATTTGCATCTCGATATCTTCAGGTTGATCGCCTACAGGAACTTTCGTAATTCCAGGCAAATCTATTAATGTTAAGTTCACTACTGAACTCGAGTATATCTTCAAATTGATTGGCTCTGGGCAAATGCCTTTGTTTGCTCCCGCCATGCGATCGGTTTCAGCCTCTATCTCCTTTCGAATATCGTCGAAATTTTTGTAAATCATGTTCTTTTTGTGAAGGAACGTCCCCCAATCCTCCGCGTCCAAAGTTCCATCCTCGGCGCATCTGTACTCCCTGTCGTCCTTGGGGGTGTAAACGAGCTGGAGAATTAAAGGTCGACGAGTTACTATCCCTATTCCTCGAGGCAAAAAAGAACGACCCACTAAACTTTCGATTACGGAGGACTTTCCCGAACTCTGAAAAAAACCAGGAAAAGTTTTAAATATGTGTACTAACTTCTAAATACTTACTATAACAAAATACAGTGTTTTTATCTAGAATTGTTTTGTTCATCTATAATTTTTGCAAATATTTTCAAATTAATTTACACCCCTTTGCAAACTTATTTAAATTTTGCATGAATATATCTTGCGTTTTTCAATAGAACGATATTTAAACTCCTTGAACATGAAAATATAGAATCAAGCAGAGAAAAACCTGTTGAATACAAAAATCAAAAAGTGTCTTAAATCTAATAAAAATATATATTTCCAATGACTAATAAAACAATGATATAGATTAATTTCTGAATCAAAAGTAAATTTTCTTAATCTTATTTCATCCAAGCTAAAAAATCGCAATGGCTATTAAATTCCAACTGACAAAGAAATTACTATACCACATAGACAAGATTACAAGAAAAGACTTAAGAGGTTATCAAAATCGTGTTTCTTTGACAAAATAGAGGAAACACGCAATTTAATAGGATTGCTCCAAAAATGGAGAGGGAAATTAAATATCACAAAAAAGCCATTTGAAAAACTAACCTGAGTTCCCAGGACGACAATCTGGGGCAGCTGAATAGCATCGGCACCGACGGTGTTGAAAACATCCTGGAGTTTGTTGATCACTGGAATCAAAGCTTCCATCGTGGAAAAATCAGCAAATCGATCGTCTTTTGTACGATACAAAG
Source organism: Synergus gifuensis (assembly GCA_904066015.1). Lineage (NCBI taxonomy): Eukaryota > Metazoa > Arthropoda > Insecta > Hymenoptera > Cynipidae > Synergus > Synergus gifuensis. Next base: position 878,097 of record CAJFCO010000082.1, read on the forward strand.
CCGGTTGTAAAAAATGCAACAGTGGAACCTCGAAACGATTCTACCCGCTCTTTTAGTTATTTCTCTCTCACAATTGCTCACAATCCCGAAGTTCCTGAATCCCAACCTTTTTTTGGAGCTCAGGATCAGCTCCACGGTTCTGTAACGGACCCCCTCGTTTTGTTTGCGAATCTTTTCCGCGAAATCGAAAGGGGTAGATTTTAATACGAACCATACGAACACTAGTTTGCACTAGTTCCACTTTGCTTGAAACACGCGCAAGCCTCAACGTCAACCCGCGAAATTTAATCCAGATTAATCTAGTTTTAACAATAATTGCACTTAATTCGAATCAATAGAGGAAAATTCAAAATGTACAATGCAAATTTTTGAAGACAATGTATAATTTTGAGGTTATAATTTCCTGAGAACCGTCAAAGATTGGAACCCTATAGTATTTTCAAAAGTAAGTAACTGTTATTTAAAAAAGAGAAGAAGCTGGTCTTTGAATATCTGATAACTATTTCAAATTATATTCGAAGATTTCCGCGGAGGTGAATTTTTCATTTCGATTTTTCCGAACTGTCAAAAGTGACAAAAAAGTGCTCAGCTCAGCCAGTGAAATTATAAGAAAAGGAACAGCTAACGGAAAGAAGAACTATGATTGGCGGAGAGTGATTCCAAAGTTTTACACGAGTTTTTTTTATACAAGTTCGAGAGAAAATAGTACCTACACTCGACTCTCGCAATATTTACTACTGAAATATTTTTTATTTTTCATTTCTACGGGGGAAAAATCCTCCCCTTGGTGCCCCCCCTGGCTACGGTCCTGGATTATCGACGGCTCTGAGACTGCTCACTGATTTTCTGTTGGAGAAATTTTTCCGTTGGCTGAAATTTGAATCACGCGCCAAATTTTGAACAATGGCAGTATTTCTCTAGCCGATTGCCAATGTGTGCTGCCATTGGTCAAAATTTGGCGCGCGATTCAAATTTTAGCCAACAGCAGAATTTCTCCAACGGAAAGTCAGTGAGCAGTCTCAGGGCCGTCGATAATCCATGACAGTAGCCAGGGGGGGCACAAAGGGGAGGATTTTTCCCCCCTAGAAATGAAAAATAAAAAATGATAAAAAATGATAAAAATTAAAAAAAATAAATTCTCATAAATTCTCGAAAACTGTAAAGTATGTAATTTATTTTAACTTTACCTTCTCGGTAACGTTACCGAGAACGTGAATATTTCCTGAAAAATATTATTTATATGCAATACGCATGCGCAATTGATGTGACATTTAAGAAAAGGAATTTTGTTAATATTGGGAGGGCCTATGTTCTGGATTTCATTAATATTGGAAGAATTGAGTGTATGTAATATGTATGTACTATGTAGATCATCTTTTTCGAGAAATCTACATCGTCTCAATCCTTTGAAAGCGGTCCACCAGCTCTATGGCAAGCACGCCATTTGGCTCAAATAGATTTTTTCGCAGGTGGCAGAGATAAGTGAAATACTGTCATATATCCATCACCCGGTCGTGTATAGATCGGTCTTGAAATGCTCCGATAAATTTTGGGCTGTGGAAAGACTTTTCCAAGGCTAGAAAGTGTTGTACAACAATATCAGGTTAGCTTCGACTGTTAACACTGCATCAGTACATTTTCCAGATTTTCTAAACGGTTAAGAAATGGATGTAAGCAAGGTTGAAGAGGATGGTTTACGAGGGGCTGCTAATGATGGCGACTGGATCTGTTCTGATACCCAGTAAGCATTTTTGGCTTTGAATCCTTCAGGAAATTTGGATTATTCGAAAATCAGTGTGTCCCGGTCGGTGGCATCACTTTTTCGAAGTTTAATTCATTTGACATTTTTGCTACGTAGTTCTTTTGCATTACAGGTGTGCAAATGTCAACTTCGCGAGAAGAAGTTCCTGTAACAGGTGTGGTAAAGGTTAGTATTTTTTTCATGGTTAAAAGATTTTTAATTTTTGTACTTATTTTTTTTTAAATTATCTACTAATAAGCCTTTCTCTTATATTTTTGTTTGTGGAGGTTTAAATTTTTTTCCTAGGAATGTTGTTCCAATATTTATTTACTTCAAATAAAAGCGTCGTTTTTCTATAAGATATTTAAAATGAATAGATTAAAAACTTGTAATTTAAACAATTTTTTTCACAGATAGAGGAGAGTGTCCGAAAAAGAAAAAGCTAGGTCAAGAAATAGGAAAAGCAGCGGCTGAAAAAAGTAGGGGTTTATTCAGGTGTGTGATTATTTTCGCAGGTTTCACAGCTGTCACATTATGTATTCACAATATTAAAATTGAATTTTATGGACTGTTTTCATTTAGATTAAATAATACAGTTATTTTTAATTAAGCTGTTCTTAATACATTTGTTAATACCATTTCAGTGCGGACGACTGGCAATGCAGTAAATGTGGAAATGTAAACTGGGCCCGAAGGCAGCAATGCAATATGTGCAATGCTCCCAAATTCGGGGAAGTAGAGGAAAGAACTGGATACGGTGGTGGTTACAATGACAGAGGGGTAGTCGAATACAAAGAGCGAAGAGAAGACGATGACGACGAATACGACGAGTTTGGACGTCGCAAGAAGAAGAGAAAAATAGAAAACCGCTCGGATGATGATTCCAAGGATTCCCGGTATAACAGTCCTCCTCGTGGTAAATCTAAAAGCGTCGAGGAAAAAGAGGAAGATGTTCCTAAGGATGAAGAACAAGAAGAAGAACCAAACGTAATTATCTTTTCAATTTTAAAAATAAGAATGAGGGGTCCGATAGGGATAAAAATTAGGCTCAGTAAAAATTGCTTATACCTTAAAGGTAGATCCTATCCTTAGAGGTAATATAAAACTATTGTCTGCATTAAAGCATTTAAATTATTTTAAAAGAAAGTTAAAGGCGGTCTCCTCAAGAGCCAATTGAACACTGAACAATCGGAAATAAAGATACTAAGAATTATGTTCATAGAAAATACATATTTCAATTTAATTTTGCAGGAAGAGGAAGAGGAAGAGGATGAAGAAGATGATGAGGACGATGGTGATTTGTCCAAGTATGATCTCAGTGAATGGGACGACCTCGCACCAGCGAAGAACAGGTCAGTTCTCACGAAATAATTCATTGCATGTTTCCTAAGGATTATATGTCGACATCGTTTTTCTTTCAGTTCAAACGGCAGCACATTCTCTTTTGAAAATCAACGGATTAGGTAAGCGACCTGAGGTTGAGCACAATCAGAGGTAGCCATTTTGAATTACCAAAAAATACCCATTAAGAAAACTCTACAAAAACTTCTTTTCTTTCTAATTCTCTAAATTTTTCCTTTCTAAAAGAAGAACTCGGATTTTACCTTTGGGTTAATCCAAAGTGGCTCCTTGGTATCTCCTCGCTAGAATCAGAAGATTGCACGATTAAATAAAATTTCCAGAAACGAAGATGATTGTCGCGATTTGAGGACACGAGCCAATAAATTTTGAGCTGCAGTACAGGTTTGACTTGGGTTTTGGGTACAAAATTGATTCAAAGATCACTCCTCTCAATAAAAGATCTCGAATATTGATCTTTTTCTCTTGAATAAGGAATTAATTTTCGCAAATTTTCTTTCTTGAGTAAATGAGAATAAAGACGATATTTGCTGGCTCTCTTAGAAGAAAAAGACACTTTCTTTTGATAGATTATTATTTTCAGATGAGGCAGAAACACGAGTGCATAAAAGTCTAGCGAAGGGAGAGGATGGCTGCTACCGTAACGTTCATACAGCACTTTTGGATTATCAGCTCGAAGACGTATACTCGAGGATATCCAGCTATCTATTAGTCTTTATATTTGTGGAAGGTACCTGTAGACTCCACTGCAGGGTCAGAGGAAAAGAGGAAAGATGATCATTAGCCTGGCTATTGAACCTAACGTTCTAATCTTCTGCCTTAGCTAGTTGAAAAAGCGATTTACATAGTATGAAAACTATCTATAAATATCATATTTCCAAAAGAAAGAAATACATTCTCATCAGAGAATGTATTTCTAAGAAGTCGCCAGCACAATTTTTTCAATTAGAATAATGCTCTCGGCTTATTTTTACTAGAGGCTCGAATTCTTAGATTCGTTACACTTTCAGATCCCGGCAGGCATCAATTTACATTTATATAAATCTTTGATATCTATATCTAAGCTGCTTCTAAAGCATCTCTGCTTTTTAATTCTTCTCCTTTATCTCTTTACTCTCAAATAGCTTCGCTTTTTGTAGTATGATGAAGTTTTAAATTGTAAATATATTAAAAAGTAGCTTCCAGGCAACGATCCTTGCTCTAAAGAACAGTCAACTTATATATTATAATAACATATTAATTGTCTGAGGTTGCAGATTGAAATGCATTCTTAATTTTTGCATTCTTTGTAATTTTATTTTTATTTATACGTTTTTCTTGACATTTCAGTATTTTTTGTTAAAAAAAAAAAAAAGAAAACAAATCATTTATTTGCGTTATATTCATTTTTATATTTTTTATATTTAATTTTGTGGATTATAGGATTTTGGAAAATTAACTAAAGATCTTTTTTTTACTGCAACCCTTTTACTAAAAGTAAATAAACCAAATAAAATAATGACGACCGTAGATCCAAGTGGACTGGTAGCAGCTGCTAAGTTAATATGAAGAAAAGTGAATCCGAGACAATTATTTTGGATGCCATCGATTGTTTCTCACAATGACTTCTTGTAAATATCTTTATTTTATTTTTCATTTATAATAAAAATCATTCGTCAACAACGTAATTGTTCTTATTCAATTATATCTTCTTATATACCATTAAACGCTACGTAGGGGTCATGATTATGCACAGTGTTGGTCACGAAAGATTCGATGAGGGGCGATATTGTAAGGATTTATGTTGCATTGGGTACATATGTATATATATAGTATGTATATCGTATATATTTACAATTGTGAGTTTGAGCTTGCTCGACTGAGTTTTAAGTAATCTAGCGATAAAGGAAGGACAATAATCTGTCGATCGCGACTTAAACTAAATCTCTTCTTTTATTCGCTATCTTGAATAATTCATTCATTATTAATTAATAATCAATAATTATTCTCGCCCTCGAGTCCTGAATCCCGACGTCGCAAAGACCATCACGATTACGAAAGTTCAGATTTTACAATAATATATACACGTACTGTCATTCGTAACGTTTAGAATTTACAAAGCGTTTGTCTCAGTTTATTCCATTACATTTCGTCTGCATCCAATTTTAAAAAATTATTTGTGTAACACAAAATTTTTCAAAATTTGGATATTTAACAGTAACAATTTTAAAGGCTTATAGAACACATCTTTAAAAATAATTATAAAGTTATTTTTCTGCCTTGAAAATTGAAGCTTAGCTAATACATTTTTGTATGCTAGAAAAATAAAGAAACTTATACATATTGTAATATTACTAAAGAGCCGAAATTTAAGCTGATTCTCATTTAATTGCTTTAAAATTTTAAAACGTTTAAAAATATTTTAAAAAGATTTTAAAATGTTCAAATTGGAATGAGCTCAAATTTCAGATTTTAAATTTAGAATATAAAATATTTAAAGAATTTGAATTTCCAAACTTATTCATTTCAAAGAACTAGTAAATTAGAAGTGCTGGAATTGAAAAATTTCAAACTTTAAAATAAAAATACTAAATATAATTTTAATGTAAAATTTGCCTGAGTTTGAAACATTTGATAAATGTCCAAGTCAATTTTCTTCACAGAAAAATGGTAATTCATAATTTCCCATGAAAAACATCTTCTATAATCCTTGTATGCAATATCAAAATCTTGCTCCAAATTGGCAAATTTACAAAAAACTCTCCTCTGACTAATTACACAGAATCAGACCCAAGCGAAAAGCAACAGATTAACCGACTAATTATATCCAAAGTCTCTAGCGATCGACGATTTTTAATGATCGAGTGTTGGGACGGCGAAGATCCAATGATAAATGCAATGAAAACGATCGACGCCGGAGATGTGGCGACTCGAGAGTATATCCTAATCGCTCGACAGGTTTATCAGAAGACCAAAAGTAGAATAAGGTCCGAGCTCTACTTGGGCATAAAGAACTGCTGATGTGAGTGAGAGTTAGACTGCGGATGCATATTAGGATGAGGAGGTGGTCCGCTACCCCTCGTACCTGTGGCGTAAAGTTGCTGCTGAAAATTATGAAATTGCTGAGCATAGTTAGGGTCAGACATACTGGGCCCACCGCCGACGAAGGGACTGTTTTTAAAATTACTAGAGCCACCACCCATGCTGGGAGGAAGTGGTTGCGTCGCATCAGGTGGAGGTCCAAGGCCCATGGGTCCGCCTTTGTTTCCAGGTCCGTACATGCCAGGGTTGTTATTCTGGCCAGGCATCTGCGATCCTGGTACCATGTCTGATGGGAAGACTTTGTCTTGGTCCATGGGGCTTCCAGGGAAGACGCCACCACCGACCATATGCTGCATCCTCATGATGGGCTGCTGCCGAACTCCACCACCAACAGGCCTCATCGAATGCATGCTAACTTGAGAATTCATAGGTTGTGCGTCCATCCTAGGAGAACCACCCATTCCTGGTGGAAGTCCCTGTGGTCCTGAATGTGGAACCATGTTACCGGGCATGCCTTGGTGAGGTCCCATATTGTTAGGCACACAACCGTTTGGGAAGTAGTGAATATTCGCTGAGGGAGAGTTCATTTTGTTGTCGAGGGGATTTGTAAAGCGCTGAAGGAAGTCGAGACTTGGAGGTCCTCGAGGCGCATGACTTACATTTGGCCTTGCTGGTAGGTACTGTATAGTATTCGGTGCACTTGGTTTTACCTGAAAAGAAGATTTTAATATAGAAAAACTTTTGATTTAATTTCCAAACAACAAGGTTATACCTTGTTGATGTCTTTCTAAAAGGTTCTAACTTAAAAGTCTCAATAAAAAATGAGAGTCTTCGAAATAAAAACAAGCTGTGCTACTGACAATAGATACGCGGAACTAATGAAGCCTGAGGGGCAAATTCTAGGACCTCAATAAACTAAAATTGATTATAACAGGAGTTGAGCCTATGTATATATAGACATTTCATTCTTACTTGAACATTTGCGCCATTATAGGGACTCGGTCCAGAGACGTGAACGTGAGAATGTCCATGAGGATGAGGTCCATGAGAATGAGGATGATTATGTCCACCAGGCATGAGTCTCGAAGGAGGTCCAAGTGGATTTTCTCCAACACCGCCACCTCCTCCTGGATAAGGACCACCTTGAGGTCCAACGTTTGGATTATGAGGAGGACCTCCTCCTGGGTTTCCTCCAGGACCTCCCATCATACCATGCGTCATCATCGAATGATGATGGCTCATCTTATTCGGAACACCTGGACTTCCAGTGTGCGGCGTTGGACTGTAACTGGTTGGAGGTCCTCCTAGTCCCATACACATTCCAGAAACATCTGCAGCCTCACTAGTAGGTCCTGGCATATGGCATCCTCCATTTAATTCACTTCCACCCTGCATCTGCATCATGTGCATTCCATGTGGATTTCCAAATGGCATTATTCCTTGGTTTCCAGAATGCATTGAACCTCCATCATTACCTAGAGCATTGCCAGTAGCAGTATTTGTTAACTGTTGACTCATTTGCGCGAGTGATGTAATGGGGTCAAAATGATTTGTACTCATGGTTCCCAAGCCTCCAAGTCGAACTCCCATATTATTTGGATTTAGAGGAACGTTATCAGGTTGACTAACGTTCACAGAAGGTCTGCTACAAGGGAAGGAGCCTCCTGGACCAATCATCGATGGTGGCATTCCTTGATTGTTCGGATTCCCCTGATTTTGCTGTTGTTGTTGCTGCTGCTGCTGTTGTTGTTGTTGCTGCTGTTGTTGTTGAACTTGCTGCTGCTGCAGATCTTTTTGCGAGGGTGGAGAGGTTTCCGATTTCGTATTTGGCGATGCAGGAATTGTTCTTGGAGGTCCCATGCTGTCTTGGAGGTTTGGATTGTGAGGCGCCGGACTGCTCTGAGCACTTGCTGTTGTTTTATTGCTCTGTTTGCTCGAGTCCGCTGGAGTGTGAGGCGTGACGCTTCCCGGTGTGTGAGGAGTATGTGGGGTATGGGGACTGTGAAGAGACCCAGTGAATCCTCTATTTGCACTTTCCATCGATGGACTAACGACATCCGATCTCGATGAAAACTGATTATTATTCTCCATGCTTCCCGAAAGCATTCGATTCGGAATATCAGTACTGCTTGTCGTTGTACTTCTGCAAAAAGTTAAAGAACACAAATTTGTAGTTATTATAAAACAATGAAAATGTTGTTAGGAAGCCGATTTGTAAATGTATAAAAAGATACTTACGCAGGTAAACTGCCGTCTTTGAGACTTGTATTAGGTTGCTTCTGTATTGTTAATTCCTGGCCCTCAAAAGTATTGAGATACTGGATTTGTTGAGGACTAGGGACTGGCATTAGGTTCGCTTCCTTTACACCGGCAGTGTTTACTGCTCCACCGTGTTGCTGCTTTTGTTGAGCTAAAGATTGCAGCGTCCGACAGAACATACCATCCACTAAAAAAACATGACAAGAATTCTAACGCTCTTACAAAAAAAGTATTTGAGTTTTGAGGACATTTTGCTACCTGTTTAGTATTTATTTTATGATTAGAAGAATATACAAAGTGGTCACAACAATAACATTCAAATGAAAATAACTTCTGGAAAAATTAGATCTAATAAATTAACAAATCTAACAAAATAGACTTGAAAATTAAAATTGGATAACAATATTAAAGACATAAAATGATTAAAATTCTTGAAAATAACTTGGTAGCGAAAGGATAAAAATAAGAATTAAGAAAGTTACCATTTGGAGGTTGAGAAGGAGGAAAGTCAAGGGAAGAATCTTTCTGAGGAGTCGCTCCGCCAGGACTGAGAGCAGCAAGATGAGCATGAGAAACTGGAGTTCCTGGGTTACTGTGGTTCAATCTCGTCGAAGAAGCCGTATTCACGGATCCTACAGCTGGGTTGGGAGAGTCCTGGCTAGTAGGACTCTGTCCTGGCAAGTGGCTAGACCTCTGGTTTCCAAGTTGAAATTGTCTGTTGCAATCAGCGGGTGAATTTAACGCTGAACTCGCCCTAGGCGAAGGAAGCGAGAGGTTACTAGTAGGGTTATTAGGGGAGGAAGGATTTGGACTTTGAGTGGCAATCGGTACGCTAGCAGATCTTGTTGTCTGGTGATAAGGGGGAGGAGGACCTTGACTGCGTGGCATACCTCCAACCATTCCAGATCCTCTGAGAGGTCCGCCGGGACTACCTACGCCAACCTGGTGAAAAAAAAACATTTATCAATTATTAGAAGTATTTTAAACTATGAGGCTGATTATATTACAATAAATTTTCCTAAGCAATAAATTCTACCCTTAAATTTCTTGTATCAGCTTTTTATTGCATAGTAAATAATCTTTATGTTCGAAATATAGAACTCACTTTTCCCTTTCCATCTAGAAACTGTTGTTGAAGTTTGTGCCACTCCATGCCCGGTGGACACTGATTCGGAAGAGTATTTGGTGGAACGTTAGAAGACGGGCAAGAAGAAGGGCCTCCTGGAGTGGAATCTAAAGATCCAGAGGGGTCCTCCTTTTGCTCCGGAAAAAGAAGCATTTGCATCTTGCGGATAGTCGCCAATTGGACTTCACGGTGTTGCCTCTGTTGCGGAGTGAGATTCTCGTCAGGAACCTTAACACCCTGTAAGGAAGGTACACCCCCAGGACCGGGACTTCCTATCAGGCGTGGACTGTGGCCCATGTTTGGCATTGGTTGAGGCTGGGAAGTTGGTACTGAAAAAGAATAAAAAAGAAAATTAATATAATTAGATACTATTAACAAATTAGAAACTATTTTCAGGCTTTGAACTCTTCTGTGGAGTAGTGAAAAAATAAATACTTGGGTCAATTATTTTGTTAGTAAGCGTGAAAGTGCCAATTTTTGTTTGTTGTTTCAACAACAATAAAATTGTTCTCAACTATCAAATTTTTGCATTGCCCTAAAAAAAAGTATCAAAAGCAACTTTTTTCTAATATGCAAGTTGACTAAGATGAAGCAATTAATGAAAATTAAGTGCTAAGAAAATTTTGAGAGGCAGTGTAATTACAAAGTGCAATATTAAAAGTTTGAGTTATTTGTGTATAGGAAAGACTTTTTGACACAATTCGTGAAAAAAGTATCCTTTAATACTATTAGAAAAAGTATTAAAAACTTAGCCTCGTGCCAAAAAGGAAGCGAAAAGTGAAGAAATTAATGGAGTTCAAAGCATGAAAAAGTTTCTCTTTAATACCTGGATTATTGGGAGAGGTCGACACGAGGCAAGGCACATCTATGTTCGGGTCGTCCAAAGACGATTCGGGATTACCCAAGGAATTGCCATTCAAATTCCGGAGGTTGGGCGTTTCAGGCCAAAAGGAAGGCGCATGCGGATCCAAAGCAGGCAAATCTGGTGGCTGTTCCGTTGGGAACGTCGTTCCTCCCTGATGGCCCTTTTGCTTCATATTTGCAAGGTTGTTTAGCCATTGCGCGGGGTTTTGACGAAATTGGTTTACTTTGTTGGGATGTTTCTATAACAAAAAAGAAAACAGTTGAAAGTATAATAACCATAACTGGACTGTCAACGTGGCTACAAAACGTAAAAATGTCTACTTTTAATTCCTTTGGAGTAAATTAACAAATGTGAAAGAAATCAAGAAGAAAAGTAAAAACAACTTCAAATATAACCATACCTCTAGGTATTTCTTAGTGCCTGGTTGAGCACAATGGTAGGCAATAATTGAAGGATATTGGCCTTGCATACAAGCTTCTGCGGCCTTGTTTGCGAGAGTCGTGGAGAATACGAAGATTTGACTCTGCTGCTGCATATACTGGGCTTCTCCACTACTCGCTCCAGTTCCCATTTGTTTTGTGAGCACGTTGCTCACCAATGGCTGGACACCTTCGGTTGGGATTGCGACATTTGTAGGACAATCTGTTTCACAAAAGGGCAATATTTAATTAAATATTGAATATACTCTTAATAAAAATATTTTAAATCAGATAAGTCTTAAACTATGTGTCGAAGAAAGAAAAATACCTCCGGGTAGTTCATCCGTAGGATTACTGTCCTCTTGTTTGACTGAATTTAAAATTGGTTGGCTAGAGCTGCCATTCTGGTTATCGGAAGTCATATTTTCTCCGTTTGCTGGATCTAGCGAAGGATCTCTTTGACATTCAGTCGTGTCCTCTGTTGTGGCATCTTCTGTATTTGCAGAGCTAGATTCTTCTTTAATTTTTACCCGATCCGCATCTGGCTCCTCCTTTACCACTGCGACGGGTGCACAACTAGGTTCGCTTGCTTTCTTTTCCGTCTTCATTTTTGCAGACTCAGAACGGAGCTTCTGTCATCAGACTTTTGTGCGATTCAGATTGACCACAATGCTCATGGTCAGGATTTGTCTGTTGGTGAAAACAAAATGATAATCTTATTAATTTAATATAAATCTTAAACGGAATCTTGTATGATTATTTCATGTGGAAAACTGAAATTAAAATCTCACAGACTGGACAGATCTATTTGGAATAATATTTCAAAATATGAATAATTTTCCACAAAATAAAATAACTGTGTTTATTTTATTGTGTTCAAATTCTCACTATTATCAGTAAAGAAATTATTTTTAGTATCTTCTTTATCAACGACATTACATACGTCAACGGCGCTTGTTGTGAAAGTTAAATTTATTGCCATATTGATTGATAAAATTAATAAAATATTGATTTATATAGTAAAATTTTAGAAGTTTCACTCCGTTCTTATAATCAAAAATAATTATACAACTACTGAAGCTTGATGATAAAGATGAACTTACTGATAAAAAAAATTATATTTCAACATCAATTAATGTTTGCTTTTGAATAAATATACGTTGTGAGGTAAACTTTTTGAAGGGCATCTGATACTTTACCATAAGAGCAAATTAGTTATACCAATTATACATTCATAATAATAAATATTTTTAGCTAATAAACCTTCGTCTCATGTAAACGAAGGTTTATTGACTCTTATTTACTAAAAATATTTATTATTATGAATGTATAATTGGTATAACTAATTTGCTCTTATGGTAAAGTATCACATGACCTTAATTGAGATACATATCTAGTAGAAAATGTAAACATGTGAGAAGAATGTAAATAGAGATTCAAAATTTAGTGAAATATATATGTTCTTAGCAAACAATGTTAGCCAGGCATTAGATATTTCAAATAATTTGTTTCCAAATCAATAATCATTAAAATTGTGCAATTTCTAAATCATATAATGGAGACTTCACTTTAAATACAAGCTCGATATTCTAAAAACAATTAAAATGCAACTTCATAACAACAACCCTTAAATTTATTTTAGACTACTTTTAAAATGATAAAAATTGGTAAAATCTTATTTTTTCTTATCCCTTGATCTTTAATTATTTTTAGTCTATTTGAACAGAATTATTTGCGATTTTGTAATTCTGAGATCACTATAAACTTGCTCCAGAAATCCATCGCAAAAATATCTCTACAAATAAAACTAAAATTTAGTGCTTTTATACAGACTCTTGTTTTGCTTCTTTTGATGCATATTCTAAGATACAATCTGAAATTGCAATCATTATCATGAATTCTAAAACGTCAAAATTGATTTTGATTTTACCAAATTTTTTGTCTTTTTTATCTACTCTATCAAAACTTTCTCAAATGAAAAGTCTTCAAATTTGATATTAAAAAAATTACTTCCTCTATAACCCTCAAATTGACCTTAATATCATCGAAATTCTCTTCTGGATTTAAATATGTATCCACAAGGGTCAAACAAAACACACCCAGTGCCTATTTTCACTTTAATTAACTCTCGTACTCCAAAAAATGTCTCAACAATGCACTAAAATAAAATCTCTATAATTATATCACTTTTTTCATGAGACTTGGCCTGAGAAAACACAGGTATGCTTAGAAAAGTGATTGCTTACCCTTTAGACAACAGAGATAATAAAGTTCTGCTGGACTCCAAATTTCACGAGAATTGTTAACCACAAACTTAGAAATGTGCGTTCGTTATGCTCAGGAACGTAAGAGCATTCTCGTAGAAGACTTTTACAATGAGTTGCGGAGGACTGTGATTTCTAGAGTGCACTAGGAGTCAGCGTGATCTCGGTTGGTTACTTGCTTGGCGGGCATCGGAGTTTCGGAGTTGGCCGGGAAACCCGGGAAGAAAAGAAAACCAGATCCCTCGATTGGAAAGCGGATCCGAAATTGTCGAAGGAAGACGAGAGAATCTCGAGGGAGTTGAAAACGGATGAAATAGCCAAGTGTCACCCCCGGGTCCACAATAAGTAAGCAGCGCGCATCTCGAAGTAGCTTATATCTCTTGGATGTAAGGAACTTGTTTTAGTAGCCTTCGAACACCCTAAACATCCGAACTGAGGCCAACGCACGCCGCACTTAAATCTTTCGACCTCTCGCGAGCATTGTTCTTCAACTTTATTTGTCACTTCATGGTCGCTTTGATTATTTATTTCTTTTACGCACGGCTGCCAACCGCTAGTCGAAAGTTGGACACCGTTTTAATGCGTCGCGAGAAACAAGGATGGAAACCCAACTGGTACGATAAAGATGGAGGACTTGGAGCAGGTTGATCGCAGGGATCATATAAGTTACTATGTATTTTGATAGTTCTTTTCCGAAATTTTTTCCTCTTGACCCCCCCAAACTTCACTGTGCAAATATTTTAAAAGCATTTTTCATTATTTTTTGTCGGAAGTGAAACGCTCCTAGAAATAAAGGTTTGAAAGTTTGACCGTCACCAGCATTTTAGAGGAAAATCCAGGAAAATCGGCAATTAAATAGATATACATTTCCCATTTCCCATTACATATGCAACGTTTTTGATTCGTTGTGATTCGCTGGAAGCGGAATTTGGTTACTAGATTCCCTAGATTCCCAAAAGACGCCATTTTGAACGCGGTATGTGGCGGTAAATTCAAATGGTTCAATAGTAGGATAATTATATCAAATTTTTTATTTTGCATTACTTTAAAGTTAACAATTCTTTATGTTATCTGTTTAACAAAAATCTAGTGAAAAGTTATAAAAAAATATAATTTTACTTTTTAGGTAAAGCAGTTCTGTCTACCCTGTTTTATCCGAAGTTTTGATCGGCGTTTAGAATTGTTTAGAATATCTTTGATTCGGGATTCCAGACCTTCCAGACTATTAATTCGGGAGCGGGACTTTATTGTACTGAGGCCTATAAACCTATAAAGGAGGCATAAAGAAAGAATCACGAAGGAAAGAATACATATTTCACTATTGCTCCGATTGCTCCGGAAATTTTAACAGCTGATCGACCGAAGAAGAGATATTTATCAACAAATTACATCAAGAGAATTGCTTTTTTGTCACTCGTAGGAAGTTTCCCGGATTTCTAGGACTGCGGGATTTTATTTTCAATTGTTTTTTAACATTAGACAATCTTATAATTTACAACTGAAAATAGGTGTGTATATTCTGCTTTTATTTCTCTTTATTGTAACTGGGAGAATTGGAAATTCTATCATTCGAATTTATTCAAAGTAAAAGTTAAAAAATTTCCGAGCTTCTATTTTTTGGTTATGATTGTACATTATGATTATGTTATATTATTAATTAATTAATTATATTTTTTAATTTAAATTAAGTGTGCACTTTATGATTAATGATTCTAATTTTCCCCAATACAGAATTGACCTTATTTATAGCTTAAGATTTTTGAATAATGGCTCAATTGGAATTGGATCTTCAATTTACCCAGGGTTTGAGATATTTGCATTCGGTAAATAAGGATTCAGTTGAACAATTAAGATCTCTTCTGGATGAAGCGATTCGACAAAAACATGGTGCTACTAAAATGCTCTGCAATGTTTTGCATAAAAAGGTAATTTTTCGATTATCTCGATTAAAATGAGATTCCTATCACTTGTAATACTGAAATATTTTTTTTATAGTTTTGAAGGTCTGAGTAGCAAGTCGAATTCACTCTAACATATTTCATTAAAAATTTATGTTTGATTGATATTCTAAATATATTATTTTATAAATTACAGTATACCATGGAGGAGCCCGTTTTGAGTGATCATAGCAGTGGGAGCAGTAAGAAGAGTAAAAGTTCATCCTCAAAACATTCGAGCAAGTCTAGTAAAAACAGTTCGCCAGTGAACGTACCAGCTCGTGATACACCTCCGGATGCTTTACAATCTGATGATAACCTGGCCCTCGAAATTTTAGAGGACGACTTGACTTGCGTCATTTGCAAGGGCATGGATGTTGGAGCCAGGAACAGACTCGTTGAATGTGCCACTTGCCACTTTTTGTACCACCAGGAGTGCCATGCATTTCCGATTCAAGATTCACAAATCGACATTCCTGGAGTCGCATGGCATTGTTTCACATGCACAAGCAATCAACAACAGCAGGTTTGTTTTAATTCAAAGATTTTTTAATCTTTAAATTTGAGAAATAAGATACTATTTTTCGATACGATTTATTCCCGTTTTTTATCCTTGCAGTCCTCGAAGGAAGGAGCATCGCCAAAAGCTGTAACAGAAGGAAAGTCGAAAAAGGAAAAGAAATCTTCTTCGAGTGAGTATTATAAAGTTTGAAGATCCATCATTTTAGCTGGAGATTTTACATCTTTTCTAACACAATTTTCAAGACAGAACCTTGTCATTTGGACGTATTGAAATATTCCTTCGAAGTGGGACAATTACTTCTTCTTAAATGCTCAACTTTTGCATTTTGAATCTTCTTATAAATGAAATTAGGAACACACACCAAAAGAAGTTTGGCACATTTTTGTATAATATACATATCGACATTCAAGAATTGATTTTCATGATTTCTCTTTTTGAGTATGTTACAGGCATGCTTTATCCTCTCCGTCTCAGGAAGGAAAGTCGATCGTGATATTTCCTCAATGGTTACCTTTATATTCAACTGCATGCGACTCTTCTTTTGATGTGTGTAAATTGCATCGATTCTCGAAGTATCTAGTTCGAAAGCTTTCTAAATTCCTCAACGAAATTGAAATTGTGAGATTTGTTTTGAATAAACTTCGAACTAGGTTCTTGATTTAAAGAAAAAGAAAATAATCAATTGATAAAAATGGTCTGACTTATTTCTTGGTTTCAGGTTCGAAGCACGATAAATATAAATCTTCAAGTGGCCTTAATCAAACACAGTCAATTAATGGAAGTAGCAGTAGCAATAGTAACAATTCAAGTAGTGGGTCCAAAAACGTACCCATACCCAATATTCAAATAATCAGCGGGGACAAGCGATTGCGAGATATGATGAAAAAAGCAAAACAGGACAAAAGGAGCACTTCTAGCAGTAAACATTCTTCTAGTTCCTCCTACTCGTCTTCTTCTAAATCTTCCCACGAAAAATCACTCCTATATAAAATGAAATCGGGTTCTGAGTAAACTTTGATATTCACTTGGCTTTGAAAAGAACCATTTTTAATTCTAGGGATTTTGTTACTTACTTTTTTGAAGAAAAATACTTTTGTACTATAATTTAAGTTACAATTATTTAATGAATCAATTTTAACTACAAAAGATTTGCAAGTATGGATGACACTATTAATTTTTGTTTTTTATTTTATTAAACAATTTTATAATTTTATGCCTTCTTTCCTTTTTTTGAAAAAGGAAATTTGTATATTGAGTACTTTTATACATATTCTGTTTAGACTGTCCCAATGTAATGTATTATAATATACGATACGATCAATTGGTCATGAAAGTGTTTTAGTCGCATGTATGAATCTATTTTTAAGTATTTGAATATAACGAGCTTTGATGATTAATATCATAATTAAAAACTATTTTATTTATGTCATGTGCCTTGTTGTACCTTCTGGCTTTTCTGAGAGAATAGTGACTAATTTAAATTAAATTTTGCAAATTTAAAATTTAGAGGAGGAAGATAGAATGAGGTAGAGAGCGATTCATTTATAATACCAATATATTTTTGCGATTTTTAATTTCAAAGGTTTAATTGTTTGTCCCTACATCCCATTGAAAATTTGGCAAGTCATTTCGTTTCTCAAGTGTAACTTAGTCTCTAAGTTTCGGGTGAAGGGATACGAGGGTGGGAACATATTTACAACGGGTCATGTGGATTACATTAGCATGCGCGCACACTCTTTCACTCTATCACTCTATATCTATATATGTATGCAAAACACGTTCACGTGTATTAATAAATACATACATATATACTTAGATATAAATCTCGTACTCGCAAACCATGCACTCACTCGCCTTTACATACGCCACTGTGTTTATTTATAAGTAGTAGAGTTAGTACATTCACCTCCAACGGGCGATAGAAGAAGACAATTCGCTCTTTAAAATGCGAAAAGTTTTTTCCACTCGATTCCAGAAAGAAAAACTCCAATCAATCTCTTAACTATGTCTCCTTTCTAATTTGTGTTTCGATATCCGTTTCAATTTAAACATTGATTTTTATAGTTACGAGAGAGCAATCTGATTGATTGGAGTTGTAATAAAATTGTCGATAAAATCCTTTCCACGAATCAGTCAAGATTGCTATAGTCGAAAGAATAATATCAACAAACCCTAATTTCTAGCGGCGATTTAGTCTCTGTCTCAACTCTCCCTTAATCTACAGAATGTAATGTTACTTAGACACGGTCCTGCACTCGACCGTCCTTACACTTCGAATTGCATTTACGTTACACGCACAATTGACAAGCTTTATTTCTTCAACTTGGATGGAGTCGACGGTCAATAGGCTTATAATTACGTCGAAGTATAATCCGGACGTATTCGGGCATTTCGATGCGTACTTCTCGCCAGAATTTTACTTCCCCTATCGTTTTTCCGCTCCCCTTTTACTTTTTTTTTTTTTTTTTTTAAATTCGCCTTTAATTAAGGCTACAGCGCAAGAAAAGTCAATCTGTGCGTCGCAACTAAAATTCAGAAAACCTCAAACGAGTCTTTACAATTTACAATTACAAAAAAAAAACCTCGTATCAAAAAAAAAGCCTGTAGAAAATAATCGTCCTTTGCTTCTGATGGTTTCAGATCGGACGAAACAACTTTAATAAATAAAATCAAAAAAATAAATCAACTCAGAAGAATATTACGTCCACTCCAGTATAAAAATTTATCGGTGTCTACCGATCGATAAAAAAAGAAAGCGGTACAAAGTTGAGATGAGGAGTTAGAAAAAGCTTGTAAGAGTAGAAAATGTAAATCTGACAATTCCTTGAGTTAACTCTGTACAGCGCCGTCACCGTCAGAAGCTGGGACCGGATTGCACATAAGACTATAAATTCAACGCAATCTACGCTTAACGAGACTCGATGCCTTCTCCACGAATTAAATAAAGATCGAGGGGAAGGCGATTCGAGCCCGGAAGACCGTGTTAAAAATTACAATCGACGCAGATTGACGTGCGAATCGCGACATTAGAGCGATCGCTACAAGACGTTTGTTCGTAAAGCTAGTTTGTTTGTAGTATAAATAAATACAGTACATATAGAGATACATAGGGTCCTCGGTCCCCGGAAACCAAAAACTCGAGAGTAAATGAGTATTAAGTACAAGAGATTTTTTTCAGGTTTCTGGTTTCCAAGAATTGCGACTTTTCGTCCGCTCTTCGCACGGACCTTGGCAGATCTAAGGTAGTCCCAACTGACACATTACAATAATAATAATAATAATAATAATAATAATATTAATAATAATACCATAATAATAATAATTAATCATAAACATTCGTTCATTGCGCATAGAGAGCCTTGGCAGTGCGCGCGCTGAGTCTTATAAATAAATGCATTTGCCCGAGGCACGTTAAATGCAAAAAGTAATTTAAAACAATTATTTAAATGCACTAGAAGGAGTATTGCAGTAATCTATCAATTCGAGATTCGAAAAAGTCGTGGATGGTTGCGTATCGTTGCACTCACATCATTAAAGTACACGATTTCTTATTCCTTTTTTTTTTTTAAAACCTATCGGTACCAAGTTGCCTCGAGCACTGGTATAAAAGGTTTGAAAATCCTACGCTTATAACAAATTACAATAATTGTGAAGATGGGATGACAAGATGAGGGATGATGGCCAGTTTATAACCAGAGTGAATTCTGTTTCTAGGTTCCTTTTAGCGAAATTTCAATAAGGACTCAAATATTGAAGTCAGCAATTTTGGTAAAATGAATCTGGAGAGATTTCACCCTTATGTATGACATAATGACAAACATGATAGCAATATACGTTCTTGGGGTAAATAATGTTATTCTAAATACAATAGATTAGTAGAGTACTAATTAGCGTAACGAAAGTGAAATTTTACAAAATCGTCTAATAACGATCGCGCCTGCAACAATAAACGTTGCGACTATACGCAATAATAATAATACTAATAATAGTCTTAATGATAATCTCAAAAATTTATCATAATATGTAATCAATGATAATAACTAATAATAACGTAAAAAAATAACTAAAAAAAAGCGAGAGAATAAGATTACGTACTTGGAATACGTATAGCTAGGCCTAGAGTAGACTGAGCTGCTCTCATAACTTTGACCCCCCCCCACCCCCAAACTCTTTTCCATATAACCTTAGTTACCGTAGAAATTTAATATCTTTTTTCTATCCTGCTCTTTCTCTGTCCCTTTATTTTACATATATAGTCCCTCTCTAGCTAGCTCACTACAATCCGCGTCTGTTGTGTGATTTCTTGCTTCTCATATATATATATATATATATATATATATATTTTTATATTTATATATATATAATTCTTATGTATTTTTTTATTTATATAACATATCAATAATAATGAAGATAATAGGCATAGCCACTCGTGTGCTCGGATCACAGACTACTCGCTGCTGTACACGATCGTACAAACAGTCTGGTGGACACTATGGCTTTCTCACTTGCATTTTTTTTGTTTTAATGTCTATTTGTTTTCTCGTTAGTGTAAACTTTTGTGTGTGTGTACGTGTGTCTTCGTGCGAATCTTGACAGGATGAGGTCGACGTTTTCAAGGTTAAAGGGATCATTTTTGTCCTTTTTTGGACGGTAGGGACAACCCTCCTTTTTTTTCGTTTTGTTTTTTGGCCTGTAAAGATTCGCGTGAGGGATTTTTGAAACTGCTTAAAAAAAAAGCAGTGCTGGCGAAAAGAGAAAAACACCGAGAATTGTCGATCCTGATGGAAAAAGTCGATCAATACTGTAGTGTTTGTCTAATCGTGTGGCGGATAGATTTGTACATACGTAACGAGGTGTATCTGATGCTTGAAGTGGAGGCACTAATCAGTGTTTCTGGAGAAATCGACGGGTTCCACGATAATGGCTGAAAGATTGTGTCAGCAGGCACTAGTCTCTTCTCCTTCGAGTGTACACGCAACGTTTTCCAGTCTATGTGCTAGGTGTAGCTTGCGACAGCCTGCGTCTGTCTCCAAGGCCTCTAGAATCTGGAAAATTTAAGTTTTCAATTAAAATTCAGGATTATTCAAAAACGGCAAAATTTTCCGATTTATATTTTACTTTCAAAAATTTAATTCTTTAGTTAAGTTCCTCATCATTTTTCACAATTTTACAGAAATTATTTTTTCTAAACACTGAACAAGAAGTATTTACATAAAATAATCTAGTCAAAAGTACTTACTTGTTCGTAGTATTTACTGACATAGATATACAACTCCTTAAGCGCTGCAATCACATCGAACTCGTTAGCATGGGACGCGCTGAGCTGTTGCATGGCACTCGACATCTCCTGGTCAGTGATTTGCGGTAGTCTCTGTACATCCAAATAAAATCGGCCGACTTTTTCTCTGTAGTGAGGTATATCCTTCGCAAAGAGTAACTTATTAGACGGCGAGTCCTTCCCCAGTCTATGCTCCGTCGTTGAGCAAGCATCCATAAAAGTCTGTGCTATCACTGACAAACTCGAATCTACAGTCGTCGTCTTATTAATATCAAACATAAAATCTGGGTTCTTGATAAAGTTTACCCAGAACCTCAATGGCAAACTGTTCGACTTCCACGCATGTGGAACCTCTGGATCAATAATCCCATGCCTCTTAGCGGCCTCATCAAGCAGATCAAATAACCACTTAACTGCACTTGGCAATGCATCATTCGCCGTGAGAATCGTGTTTAAGAAATCGTCGACAAATTTCTGCACAGTGCCTTTCGTCGAGAGCAATCTCGTCAAGAAAATCTCGGGGATGGCCTTGTGTGTTCGTTCCGGATTGTGATTTTGTTTACTACTCGCGTAACCCATTCCAGGAGCATAGTGAATTTCGTCCAGAGGCCTTACCAAGTGATAAAGTCTCTGATTTCCCCCGTGACCGCTCTCGATATCTCCATTCACAGTGATCATTGGGGGCGAGTGTTGGGGGTCGAAGTAAATACCACCGCCTGGTGGATGAGAGTACAATGTTGGACTTATTAACCCATGATTAGGCGTTGTTGGTAAATGTAAAGTTGAACAATGATTCATGTGTCTGTTATAGTGCTGCTGATGAAGATGTTGCTGAGGAAGAAGATGCTGATGCGAGGGTTTGCAGTTGTGGCAGGGTTGCTTACAAGCTACAGAGAAACCGTCATTCTGTCGCGGAATAAGGGACATGACTGCAGACTCTTTTACTCCGTAATGTGCTAGGGTGTTAATCTTTTTCCAGTCCCCGCTGCACTTGGTGGTCAAATCCTCATCCTGGAGAGTGAGATGACCACCTCGGCCGTGCCTCCACTCCAGATCGACTTCGTGGACGGAGGGCCTTAGAGAAAAGGGAGTGTTTTTGTAGAGGGCGTCTAGGATCTTTGATTTTACTTGGCTGATGGTGTCACAATCAAGGACTTTACACTGGATTTTTTCGTCAAGGTCATCCTGCACGACGTGAAGGGTGACGATAGAGTGGTCAATTTGCTCTCGAAGGAGACGTTCCTCGGAGAGGGAGTACCTTGCGTCGTGGGTGATAACATCTACGGGTCCTTTTTCTATTTGGTGTTTGATAGCCTTGAAGAGGAGGAAAAGTGACGATCCGGCGTAGTCTTTCAAGTAGTTATACATGCAGAGAGCCATCCAATTGGTTAGCATTTTCTCGACGACGGACTCTGTTCGTCTTAACATTAATTGGGGATGTTTTGTATCGACGGATTTGTCAATTAGACGAAGAAGGAGGTTCATGAGGATGTCGGTTGCGTACTCCATTTTACTCATGAGAACTACCATTAGTAAAGAGGCTACATTCACCTGTAAATAAAAAATTGATTTGAGTAAAATTCATTTACGTAAAATTAGAAAGGCGTTTAAGGTGGTTTAATAAGACATTGAACAGAATAACCAATATTTATAATTTGATATTGAAAACCACTGACCTTGTCCCTAATATTGAAGTCCTTTTGCGCTTCTAACGTCTCGATGAAGGTGAGAATAAAACATTTGTTATTAACAAGTTGTTCAAATTGAACCATAGCTGCATCGTAATTCGTCCTTGTAAGAGTGGATCTGCTCCTCGGATCATTCAAAATCGGATGATCTATGACTCCCGGAAAAAATACTTTCATAATATAATTTTTGTGATCCAAAGTCGGAATCCCAGAGGATTCCAAATCGGCGGTCAAGTCCGTCATGTCCGTTTGTAGTTCAGCAAATGCCTGTTTGCATTCCATCCTCACGTTACTCTCCAGGGTGTCCATCTGAATTTGTATTCTCTTGTATTCCCTCTCCGCCTGTGTGCTTTTCCGTCTATATATCACCAGAACTAACACGAAGAGAAATACCAGACCGAAAGTGCCAGCAGCAATTCCTGCGATTGCTTCCGGAGGTATCGGGTAGGACTTGATGACATCGTAGTGCAAATAACCGATGGGGAAACGGAGACTACGACCAATGCGTACAACTACAAGAGGTAGGCCTCGATCTGTTTTAACTCCAAGTTCATCGGTGTCTGCTGGTTGTTGGTCAGGTGGAATACAAACCAATTGAGTCAATGCAAGAGAAGTCACATTACAAGGCAGCGTTCCCACAGTAACGTTCACGTCAGATTCGTCACTCGCATAGATTAAATTCTCGCCTTCGATCACGAGTGTGTCGCCTTTGTAGAGTTTGACGTCACGAGGAAATGGGAAGAATTTTGGATCTTCTACATAGGAAAGACGATTTCGAAGATTCTGGAAATGTTTTTCTAAATCACGAACGCTTTCCACATTGTCCATGACAAATCCGATTTTCAAGGAGAGTTGCGATTCTTTAATTCTTTGAGTCGTTCTTTTACTGCGTTTCCTTAACATACTTAGCTGTAAATTGAAGAAAAAAGTAGTTGCAAATTAATATCTAAATAAAAAAAAAGTTGGAGATCGTTTGAGATTTTAATTGAAAGTTTTGTTGAACTTTCATTAAAGTAGATAGACCAGATAGACTAATTGAATCTAATTAGATCAATGAAATTTAAAAAAAATTGATTTCATTGAATTATAAAATATTAACTGTACATTAGTTACTACAAAAAAGAGAAAAATATAGGGAAAAATATAACTCATAAATTAATAAAACTCACCGCTTTGAACCTGCTGGCGATACTAGGACTCGGACACTCCATCTGTGTAGGATTCAAAACTGTGCAAACAGTTCGATTCACTGGTTTGGTCTCATTCTCAACATAAACCTCCATCTCTGGTTTCTGAATAGTATCTAAATTCGTTCCATGAACTGTAATCATCCTTCCTCCACTTGCAAAGCTTTTCAATGGTTTGATCTCCATAATCGTAGGATCATGTGTATAATTATAGGGATTCCCTTCAAGAGTTCGATTAGCTCCATCAATACTCAGCGTTAATCTCCGAACTCTCCTCACACGTCCAGCTTTGCTCGTAACACAAGTAAGTCTCGTACTACTCGCTTGAGTCGCATTCACTTGACAGGGAAGTTCATCCAAATATGCAGCAATTTTACTCCCAATATTTAAATATGACCCCGTAATTGCGAGTCTTGTTCCTCCACTTTGGGGTCCAACCGAAGGATAAATCCCTGTAAGTTTTATATCCTTATAATTAAAAAGCACAGCACTTTCTGTATATCCAGCGTCATTGCCCACTACAACAGTTGCTGTATCCGTCGCTTCGTGTGGACCAGTACGACAAACAATTCTTACAGAAACTTCATAATCAACAAGAATGCAAGGAGTTTTTCCAATTCGAATTTTTCCCTCGACGTCGCTTTCTTTTAATCCGAGGTTACTGCCTTCTATTGTGACTAGGGTTCCTCCTTCAATCGGCCCGCTTAAAGGTTTAATCATGTCGATTCTAGGTTTTGGACATTCGGAAAACTTAGCATGAAGACACATGTTTACATGCCTGTAAACACAACTATTTCCACACCAGGTGCATTCGTATCTTTTATCTCTTGTGACACACAAAGAACAATCCGCGTGCTCCCGATGGGATCCGAGCACCTCGCATTTATAAAGAATAATTGTTGTTTGATCCACGTGATGGTTTGTGTTCCAGACAACCGTCACTGCTGCCTCGTATTCTCCAGAAAAAGCCTCGTAGGAATAAGTAGTTTTATCACAAACGATGAATCGACTACTGTCGACTCTAGCCTGGACTCTAAGATTTGCGCCTTCAATTGTTACGATACACTGGAAGCCAGTGTGTCCGACTTGAGGATGTGGTAAATTTTCTACTTCGAGAGTGATTTCCTTTTCGACATTATTTGGAAGCATCAGCCGGCTTTCCCGGTGAACAAAACGGGGACAGTACTGAACGCCGTGAGCTGCGAGATTCGCTTGGTTCTGTAAAAAAAATCAATAAAAATTAGAGATTTATTGAAGAAAAAACTAATTAAATTAAACACGACTTCCCATCTCTATTTTTCATTCGAAACTGTTCAATTTGAAAAGCTTTAAATTCACGGAAGGGACAAATTTATGGTCATTTCCTGGTTTGTTTTATGGTGTCTAAAATTTTACGGACCACTGGCCACCCTTTTAGAAGTGAATGGTTTAGTATTTAAGAAAGAATTTAATGTTTTTAGAGCTTTTATTAATTCGTAAATTTGAAAGTCAAATAGTTTGAGAGTCAACTGTAATTTAAACCAAAACTTTAAGTAAACACATGAACCTACATTTTCTCCAGAAATTATGTTCCCTTGGCATCCGCTGGTATTATGCGTACATTTGTTATCATAGACACACCAGCTGCAGGCCCACTGGGATTTAACACATTCAGTACAAACAGTGTGCCTCGAGCAATCAAAGTACGCAAAGTTGCGAGAGACAAAGTCCTTATTAGTTTCGCTGGATCGCACTGAGAGTGGAACCAAAACGTGATCCGTGCCTTCGGGGATATTTGGTCTAGATGACGTTATTGGAGTTGGACAAGAGAGACCGAAACCAGTCATAATGGCATCAATAGGTTCAGCAGTGCCAAATACACATTTGTAATTAGTACCAGATGGCAACTCAGGAAGAGTTCTTATCGTTAATTGAACCGTTGTCATTTGATTAATGGGGATCCGGTCGGGAAGTACTTGTTCAAAATCTATACACTGTTGTCCTGTTCCCAAAGAAAGCCACCTTGGACTACTGCGACTTGCTTTCTGACATGCTCGACGAACTGTGCATCTGAAAATAAAACGAATATTTAGAGTAGCGAAAAATTTTATTATGATAGACATTCTAAAGATACTAAATGAGTTTAGGAACTTTTTTTATACCTTTTTTCAAGCGAGCACCAACCGCAGTAAGGATCCCTCGCTTCCAAACAGCTTGTGCAGTTCGTGTAACTACTGCAGTGTTCCACCTTTACTTTTGATATTTTGGAAACTGATAAAACATATAAATAGTCTGCACTGGGTGCGATGGCAGTGTCAGCCAAGATTTTCTGGCCCTTATCGACAACGACAGTCTCATAAACTGAGGCCTCTGCTCCTGAAAGTAAAAGCTTTTTCAGCGTTCCTTCGCTGGTCCCAAGGAAAGCGACTGTGTGACTTTCGGTGTTCGCTACACTAACGGACGTGACATAGGTATTGGGAAATTGAAGAATACTCTGTCCAACGATCGGTGAAACACCAGAAATTTTTAATCCTACTTCACAGAAGTTTAGAATATTTCCCGTAGTCTGTAACAAAAAGAGAAATATAATTTTAAATAATGAATCAATTGCTTTATCTACAGTAACATCTGTTGGCCTTTGAAAACGTTCAATATTAAACATGTTTAAATTTAAAAGATTATCTCTAAAGAACCTTCAAACATTTATTTTTTACAATTGACAAAGATACTGCCTAGAAATGCAGACAGTGGACACTGATCAAAAACTAATAAAAGTAGAAATTAGAAAAATACTTACTCCTGCCGTGGGACATTTCCCATCCTGAATCGGGCCGCTAACATATCCCATGTTCCTGTACTTTATGCTCCCGTTGAAGCACATATGAATATTTTCGTTGAACTTGATTTCGATGTCCTGCAGACTATAGACGCAGAGGGCGGATTTAGGCATTGCTTCATTAGTGATTCCTTTGCTCGGCGAGAAGACAGCTACAAAAATAGGATCACCAACGGCGATTCCTAATTGCCCGGCCAAGTCGCTTCCCGCAGCAGCGACCTTAGCGTCCTGTACTAGATTATAAAGATCTGTCCTTCCATCAACGCTACACTGCAGCGTCACTTCTGTATAACTATCATAATTTGCATCACTGATACAGCTTCGAGCCAATCTCGACACATATCCCAATTCCTCCTGCTCGGGAAGATACGACTGCTTCTGAACTAGGACGAAATAAGCGTAGTCGCTGGCGTTAAAACCGTAAACGTACTTCACCAGAAAGTGGTCTCGATATTTGACGTCAATGTGAAGAATTGACTGTTTGTTAAAGGTGTATTCTGCAAACTCAAGAGTGTAGAGATTCCGACTGGATATGGCAGGAACGTCATGGCGATATTCTCCGTTGTTTGTGAAGGTCGTGCCGACGTAGAGAATGTTTGTTCGACCCCAAGGATTATAGCGTTCGGGGCCGATAAAGGCGTAGGTGGAAGAGTTCTCATCGTTGGCCGCAACACTGTTTGGAATGAACTCGGGCTTTTGGGATATGTTCGACATTTTGTACTTTTCACAGGCACCTTGAAGCAGAGAGCCGCAAACAATCAGGGTTTTTGATTCGAGGTCAGCTACGAGCAGTTTGTTGACGTTGTTCATCAGGGAGGTGGTCATGTCTCTGGAGGGACAGCCAGTCGCATGGCACTGTGGGTTATCTAATCTAGGTCCTGCAAATTAAAGAATTGTGTTAGCTCATAGAAAGCTATTCATTATTTAAGCATCGATGTTAAAATAGAAAAAAGCGATATTTACCAGTTGCAACGAATTCTTCTAATTTTAGATTCGAGTCGAGTTGGAATAATCTGTTGATTGCTCCCGCGTAGAGGCGTCCGGTGCCAGGGTCTATCGTGAGATGATTGAAAGTGAGAGAATTCTCTCTCGAAGCATTGAGATGTGCTGGGAAAAAACCTTGGTGTTGATCGCCCGCTGAGGGGAATTGTTCTACGACGTGGGGCGATCGAGTCTCTTGTGTGGAGTACAGAGAGTTGCTCACTGAAGTGTCTATGGCTACCGTCGCCAGGACCAGGAGGGACCAGATGGCGATGCATGTGTAGGACGAGGAATCCAACGACGGAGATAACAATCGGGGTGGTGGCGGCACGAGAGGTCGAACGGGAAAGGACACGAGTCCTAAAGTTCTCATGATGCGTAGACGATAGTAAGGTTGAGAGACGCACTCGCGAACGGGCGAGCGCACAGGATCGGACAGGACAGTTGAAAGGTTTGACTGGAGGAGCACGTGCCCAGCTGGTAGTTGGCCAGCTTCAAGATGGCACTACCAGCAACATGTACGTCCAGGTACTTGCATGACGTTTCCTCAACCACACCTCTGAAATAAAAAAGAATTTTCTTTAGAAGACTTTAGTTGACACTCTAACTTTTTATATTCAGAAATTATAGTTATAGTTTCTTTTTGATAAATACAAAGTATCAACAAATTTATATGATCAATTTCAAAAGAGAATCAAGAGTTTGTATCCTTAAAAGATGAAAGTTCTGAATGAAACACTAATTTCTGTGCTAAAAGTATATATAAGCCATAATTATCTATGTTCCTATAAAATTCTTAAAAGCACAACAAACTTATTTTCTGTTGCAACTAATAGTAATTCAGAAGGTATTTAAGAAGCGCTATTTAATTAAAACTTAATTGTATCTCTCCTGGTTGATATTTCCTCCATAGTCTTGCTTATTCAATAATTTAATTAAGATTCTCTCCAGTATTTATAAATAGATAAGTGCCACATTTTTATCAATAAACTGCCTCCTCAATGAATAATTAAAACAATTGAAGAAAAGGGTCAATTCGCAGAGATAACGAGTACATCCTGAATCAATACCAAGAAAATCTTCTTACAACTTTATATATTTTGTACACGTAATAAACTTTAGTTTTAGCAAATTTATTTGATTAGGTTTTAAAAATGATGACTGAATAGAAAGCAGAGGTATAATAAAAATAGCAGCAACTAAGTGATCCACGTTATTATTCTAAGAGGATGTTGACCTCCATTAGTAATACGACTCGAGTAGACAGAAAAGCCACAGTTAGCAAGACAAAAATCTTCTCTCGAGATTAAAATAATCAGCTTATTACAATTTCAGATAATGTTGTCGTAGTTGCATGTTACTTAGAACGATTAAAATATTTATCAAAACAAATACACAGCATGTTTCAGATAAGATTAGTCTGTGAATCGCGAAACTGATATCAAAACTAATTTCACTCTGGATTAAAGTTTGATGTATTAAAGCTGAAATTTATATCGACATGAGTTAGCAAGTTGAAATTAATTTCACAAATTACTTCCAGGCGAAGAAATATTCATTCAGATTAGAATATTCTTGGAGGGTTAGTCTATATTGAAAGAAAAGTAATTTAAAATATGAAAAATGAAGCTGTTCAAATGAAGATTTTAAATATACACCTATTTAGAGGACTTCGAATTCAAAATATCTGAATTTAAAGGAAAGAGATGAATTACAATGGACCAAATGTAATAGAATTTACATTTTAAATTTTAAACTTGAAATTCTCAAAGCAGTCCAATTTTCAAGGACTTTTAAACTTTAAAATTAAAGGTGCCTAACTGCTACACTTTAAAGGATTAACAAATTAATTAGTAAATATCATTAACATTAGTAAATATCGAGGCTACTACTTGTTAAAAATTGGAAAACAAATGAAAACCATAATTGTTTGAAATATAATACCTCAAAAATCTCCACTTGTCTCATCTAATTAACCAGAAAAAGTAAGAATATAAAAATCGATTGATTTTCCTTCGATTTCCAAAACAAAATTGAATCGCCCTCACAGCTTCAAAATTCAAAAGCTGAAAAACACAAGTCTTTACTAATGATCTAAATAATCCGCTTTCAGTAGAAAAACTATCGAGTTGATGCGCGCTTGAACAAGTTTTGACAGCTCGGTCCTCAGCCGCTCAGCGGAGCACAAAGGCAGCGACATACAAGCACTTTAATTAGTATATAGACATACTTTTGTTTTTTCTGCGAAAATCCTTTTACCCAAAACAGATTTCTCTGGGAAAATTAAGCGAAAAGAATGACTTGGTAGCGGCTCGGGCAAATGACAAGAGGGTCGAGTCGAGACGTACAGAGGGAGGAAGCATTATGTGGTGGCCGAGATGAGAGGGCCACTTTGGAATGTGGGTTTGTGACTTAGCTGCGGCATTGAAAACGCGATTTTTTGAGGACTTATCGACAAAAATAGAATATTTACCTTTTTAAACGTAGGTGTAGAGCTACACGGTGTAATTCTCGTACCTACGAGAATGGTCCTATCAGGCCCTACGGACCTACGGTACATCGCGAGCCAACACCATGATCTTGCTGGAAATCAAAAATGAGTTCTTTGAAGTGAAAAAGGCGATGAAAGACAAAGCTCCAGTCAAGTATCACTCCGATATCACTTCAATATCACTCTAATATCACTCCGAAGCGTACATGGGGCACACACACTTAAACAACACTATTCAGGGAGTTGGGTTCGGCCGCCATTAAAGTACTGTAGACTACATTACATGGGGGGAAGGGGGATCGTGAATCTCCTTGCATCTTCGCCACCCGTGGCGCGAAACGCCATCTTGAATTCCAAGGATTTGAAATATTATATTCCATCAGATAAAATATTGTAAAAAAGTGAAATTAGAGCATAAGAACGAATTATTGTCGCAAAACATGAACAAATGAATAAACACAAACTGTTCACCTTTAGGGAAAAAATGTTGAACAACACGTTTCTACACTCAATCCTAGAGATTATTCCAATCGAGTTATGTCTTTCTTGAAGTCCCTTTACTGCACCTCTGTACATGAGAAAAATTCCGTAAGAGTGAAAGAGACGTAAAATAGCTTTTCCATAGTCCATCTCTTTTACTCTTACGGGATTTTCTGCGTGCACTCAGAGCGTGTAAATAGGCCTTTAGAATTTTCGTCGATCGCATATGTATTTTGATGAGGGAAACGGAAACTGAGGCGCCTCTCCCTGCCTCTCATAAGCGCCTCAAATTTTATGGATAGTGCAGCTTGTTTACGTTTCGAAGACACTTGCGTTAATTCTAATCAGATTAGGACATCCCGAGTCCCCGAGATGGGAAATAACAAGAGGTTTGAGTGTATGTCATGTACTAAAAAAATAACTTTACACAGGGCGCCAAAGTTTAAAAACTTCAGTTTCATATCTCATGACTATTTAAATTTTCATTTGTTTAATTTTAAATGCTTTCAATATTTAATTTCATAATTTTCAACACTTAAGAAAATTAATTATTATTAAAGTGCATATATATACTACTTTAAAAACTTGGAATAACACAAACCTGCTACTTAAACAAAAATCTTTGACATTTTAAAAATATTTTTCTAAATATTTAATAATCAATACTTTATAATAATCTGAAACTATATAGTTTCCAGTTAAATCTGAATTATTTAGATTTATATTATATTATATTTTAATATTTTCTCATTATGAGAATATAAAAATAAAATAAATATAACAACTTCAGAAAGTATTACCTAATTATTTTCCCGTTTTTCTTCTTGAAACTTTCCGTTCATTTCTTTTCATCTAATAAAATTTCTCCTCAAATTCTCCCTAAGAAACGTTATTAAACACAAAAGTCTGCAATATAATATTATTGTTTACATGTTAAAAAATATTAGGTTCCCTCAGAATCTCACAACTTTACTTTCAATTTGTTCTATACCACTTTTAAAAATAATACTTTTTATTTAAAAAAAGAAAACGAGTAACTTGTCAAAAAATCAATCTTATTTGCAATCATTTTATTCTCGAAATTTCCTTTATTTCTTCATAAGACACAGATTGCTGTATTAATGTATTTACAATTGTAACATTGCACTCACACAATTCATTTCTGTGCTGTATGTATTCAATTTTTGTATTTTTTGTAACACGATTTTAATGTCAAAATTGACCTCATGTAATTCAACCATTACAGTCAACAATATTGAAGTAAAAAAAAAAAGAAAAAAAAATCAACTCTCCAAACATCTATATTACTATTTATATTTCTTATTTAAACACGAGATTGAAGGCAAAGATACGAGGAGAATAAACGCATCTTTAGTCTCTTAATCACTTCCTTGATCTACAAGTTCTTTTGAATTTAAATTTAATTAAGAGTTACTTAAGTAATATGTCTATAAAAAAAAGATAAAAATGAAAAGAATTTTTTTCTTAGTAAATGCAAGATTGTGCGTATATACGAGTACAAAAATTCTAAAGCAACACACTAATAAAATGATTGTTATTTTTTACATTTAATCGCGCAATTAAATCTAATGTACAGACCTTATAAAAAAAACGAGAACATGTTTCTATTTGTTCCTCTTCCACCATACATGCTTTAATTTTATTCCACGAAAAATAGCTCAATTAAAATTTTAATTTGAATCTGAAATAAATTATAAATACGTTAAGTTGTGACTCTTAGATTCCTGTTATCGATATTTACAGATAATGACAACCTTTTAGAGTTCGTAGTCCATGCCTACTTTTTTATTCTACACGATGCGAAAATAATTGCTAGTATTTATCACGATGCCTACATAAACTTCTAGGAATTAGTTTACCCATCATCGATTAAAAAAAATTTGTAATTTATCAAGAAAATGAACCCTCAAAGGTTAACGATATCGATTAATATCGGTGAGGATGTAGGATTTAAAAAATGACCTTTTTTTTGACGAATATAGACTAAAAGGCGTATTTTTTGTCAGCAATAACCGAAAAAAATATTGTCGGTATTCACGTCTGTCTTTCATTTATTCAGGGAACATTTATATAAAATAATGATCGATACATCGTTTAGCTGCTAAATCGTATTATCTGGCTTCATTGATTCAATGTAGAAAAGGTAGGAGCTCTAAATTTAATTTTGTTAACTTGCGTCTCAGGTACAAGTTCATTCAAGCAAGATAGTACAATTCTAAGAGCTTCACTCACACTCTCTCTCTCTCTCTCTCTCTCTCTCTCTCTCTTTCGTGAATCACAAAAAATCTACGAGAAACAATATAATTCTTGCCTCCCGATGGACGTCTGATAAAAAGTCAACTCGAATTAGCTAGTCTTGTCACAATTTATTATTGTAAATATAATATATTTACATATATACCTAAGTTTCAAATATCGTAACATCTTCCTTGATAAAGGCGTGAATTTTTGGTTGCTTTTTGTTTTACTTTAAAGAATAACAATCATAGTAAATAACTGAGAAAGTAGCTCGTAATCAAGAGTTATGCACATTGAAGCACAAATACAATGTGCAATTGTGTTCTGTTGGACTAATTGTCTCTTTTTCACTCTCCCTTTCTCACCCTCTCTGCCTCTCTATTCCTCACTGAGTCGGTTTATAAGAATCTGTAAAAATGTATAGCTACATCGGCGTTTTTCATTCGCGCACGCGGATTACTTGATTCTGGAATTTTTAAGTTCGCAGGGTTACATCTCGAGAGGAAAAGTTCCTAAAAAGGTATTTCTATAAAAGCCAAAAAAAACTTAGCGTACCTAGAAATACGACTCGGGGTTCTCGAATATACTACTTATTGTAGAATCGCGCGCGAATTTTCACGCGTAACCGACTTTTTTTTTCCGAATATCGTATAAAAATTATAAAACAGAAAGGGGGTGTTCAACATATTCGCTTCGGGAGAAAGAATGTCAGATCTTAGGAATTCCGACAAGAGGTTAACAAATTCTTAATAGTTTAAGAGAATTCTGGATGTTAATAGGAGGAAGCGAACATGCTGAAATATATTCCTATAGAAATTTTCACACATGGTATGTGTATAATAAAGAAGGCCATCAAGGCCTTTCTAGGCCTTCGATATGGGATTGAAATTAAATTCACGAGTTTCCATTTCCCATCCGAAAATTCTCTGCTCACTGTTTCGCTCGAGAACAGCAGCACTTCGACAAAAAAATAACCCTAGTAGCATCACCGATTGCTCCCTAAGGCATTAAAAAAAATGAGCGATAAGGAGTAAAGTGCTTTTCTATTTTCCTTCGTTTGTACTTCGGATGAATGACAAGACAAAGACGTAATTTACTCACAAGATACTGTTGCACGAAACGATTAAAACTTGGAGAACAAGAGATCAAAGATGATTTTGAGCAGAAATCAAATATCGATTCATGGCATACAGCGATTCACTACTTCAGTGGGTAGAAATTCGAAATACCGTAAAAACTGTACGATTAAAGTTTTCACACAGTTGAAGTTTCTATAAGGTTTAAGTTTGTTTTTGTAAGTTAAAATTTAACACGGTTTAAAAACAAGGTCGGTGTAAATGAGGCCAATGTCCGCGTTAATTAATTACGTATTTCATTCTGCGAAAGTGTACTGTATTATGCGTTAATAATAACGATGTTATGAATGTGAAACCGTCGATAGTAGCAGTGGGAGGAGTAGTAGAGCTGTAGCAATAATAGTAGTTCAAGATCTCTTAGTGTTGATGACGTCATTTCTTGTGGGCTGGAACTTGACGATTATCCCAGAGACGGAAAGTCATGTTCATCGTCCACTTTCGGAGCATTCTGACGGCCACGGGGCGACCGTTGCTCCGGCACCACAGCCTGCAATTTCAAAGCATCCTCAATCTGTAGAATTAACAGAAGAAGAACCAAATTTTATTTCACTGATTATCACACTAAGGAAGAGATATACAAATAACTATGCTCATCAGAAGAAACCTTACTTTTCAGGAATGAGAATATTACATCTTCTTATATCACTTAGTTTATACGACTGTGAATATAATTCTGAATTGTTCAATAAGCAATAGCTAATAATACAAAATTAGAGGCCTAATTAAAAATTTCAACAAACACATCAGTCTGCAAATAAGAGGATACTTTTGAACTTAAGTAAACCAAATAAATATATTTTTTACAAACTTACCGGAGGACCGCGAGGTTCAGCAGCATCCCTTGGTGGACCTCCACGATTTCCGAAACCACGACCGCCATTAGCACGATCACCACGTCCTCCGCGACCGCCGCGACCTCCACGACCGCTACCACCACGACGACTATCGCTGAATTGGATATCAATGTCGAAAACGCGTTTCTGCCTTCCAACTCGTTGGGGATACTCAGTAGCGACATCATAGTCTTCCTCTTCTTCATCCTCCTCTTCACCTTCTTTCTTTTTTTCAAGAGCGTACATCTTCTTCCAACGAGTCAAGTCCTCACCTTCACCAGCTTTACGCAGATTGTATTGTGGCTTGGAACGGCTGCCTTGTTTCGCTTTCCATTCATCCAAAGTAATTTCTCGTGATTCCTCCTCAACTGGCTTCTCCTCGCTAGAGATATTAGGAGACTCACCCTCCTTTCCTTCGACACCGGGGGTAGTCAAATCGATTTCAGGCTTTTCAACGTCCCAGTCGTTAGTTTCCGGATTCACACCTTCTCTGTGAAAAAGGAGAATTAGTTAGAAGAAAGTGGGAGAATAGGAAAAGAAAAAGGAAAGTTGAGAACATTTTTAAGTGAGAATTCATTTTAGTTGGTACTTACTCAATTTCATCGTTATGGGTTCCCCAGTTATGACTACCAGCGCCATCCTTCTTGTCAATAGGTTTCACTCCACTGTAAGCAGATCTGCTTTAATTATTTAGTGAATAATTCAATTTAGACTTAAGGGCATGTGATACCATATGAGAAAATTTAGATATGATAGTTGGAAAATTTTTCGATTTTATTGATTTTCAAATAACCCAATTATACAAAATAAAAATAAAAAATGGCAACAAAAATAAATATTTAGCCTTAAACTTCTGGAAACGTTATAGAAAACAAATTGTGTCAAATGCTTTTCCGATTTTAGCAAAACGACACTTTTTTTTCATTGTGCAAACTGAAAGAAGTCAATAAAGCTCCGTTTTAATGTTCTCTAACGTTTCCCAAAGTTTCAGAGCACAAAATATTTTTTTTGTGACCGTATAATTGAGTTATTTGAAAATCAATATAATAAAAAATTTTTCCAAGTATCATATCTAAATTTACTCATATGGTATCACATGCCATTAAAAAATATGCAAAATATGTGTTAATTACAAAATCCTTACCTCGGCAGCCTGTTTATGGGCGTACACAAAAGAAAAATATAATAAATTGTCAGTTTCAATTATTAAATTTTTTAATAATTAAACAAGTTCAGCTCATTTTGTTCGATATGGTTCTAAATATAAGAGTGTATATAGTACTTTATAATATGTAATTTAAATATACTGAAAATTGACTTTTGATCACAGTTTGAAATAACTGAAAACTGCATATCATTTTGAATGTGTCTCTAAAGGGCCATTATTTTTTTAATAACTGCATAGACTATACTCAAAGAAAAAAGTTGATTTAAAAAATAATGATCCATAAAATAGTGCGGTTTTAATGGTATCTAAGTGCCCTTTTGAACTTGCTACAGAGAAAGGAAATTTAGTAGTAACACAACACTTCTTAGAATATGAATATGATTAATGAAAATGGTAAAAGAAACATACGTTTTATCTGAACCAGATTGCCGATCAAATTCACGTTTTCCACGGTTGTCGTAACTACCACGACCTCCACGTTGTCCTCCGCGTCCACGATTCATTCCACCACCAGTACCACCACCACCGCGAGATCCACCACGAGGTCCACGGCGATCTCCAAAGTCAGAGCGTGAGTTGTCACCAGATCCACGGAATTCACGAGGCTCTCGTGGTTCGCGACCTTCACTGTAATAAAATAAAACCAATTAAGAATTAGTAAGAAGATAGAAATCGTCTTCAATAAAGAGAAAAAGAATTTTAATTTATTTTGCTTCAAAAAGTAATTTCTAAATCATTTAATCCTTTATCGTTAGCGAGATAAATAGCCCAGTTTTAGGAAAAAATATTTATTATTGCGATTGTGAAGTTGAGGAAACTAAATTTCTCCTATGGTAAAGTATCACATACCCTTAAATTAGAAAATACAAATTTTTAGAACTAACCCTGGAGCTCCACGTCTGTTCTCCATCTGGTTACGAGGAGGTTTCTCTCCATCTTCACGATTGCGCCTGTTGTTACGCTCCTCCCTAGATTCGCCAGAGAACTTCACGTTGCGTTCACCACCAGTAGTTCTCGTCTGAGCAGGCTTCTTATCAACTGCAAATAAAAGTTAAAATTTAATCCTATTATTCAAATTCGACTTTGGAATAGAAGTATACTTAAAACTATTTTAAGTTTACTTCAGAAGAAAATATATCTGAGTGAATAAGGGGGGGAGGGATGAATTTATCAGAAACTAACTATACACAGAGATATTTTTTAAAAATATATTAGATTTCGAAATAATAAATGTTTCTCAAGTCTTTTACATTTTTTTTCTCAAGAACAGTTTTTCTAAGGTATTTGTTATAACAAAATAAAAATATGTATCATACTTATCATTATATACTTATACTTTTTATCATTATTTACATCTACTGTTCCTTGAAATAGAAAACCATATCATAAAGCCCGTAAAACGAAAACATCAAGTAATCAAGCGTTGTAAAAAAATGTTTGATTTTATTGAATTGCGTTGTTTTGGTGACTTAACTTCTGGTAAAAGGAACCAATAGAGAGACAATATTTCTAACCGGAAATTCGAAATTGGTTCTTCAATTCGTCGCCAACTCGCGCCAAATTCAACATAACTGTTAATTTCTTAAAAATTTAATTATCAAAAACACAAAAGTAGAACTTCTCAATATTCTTCCTTTTTTTTACCATTTCTCTATAAAATTTATTATATTTCTCAATTTTTAAGTGAAAGAAAAGTGTTCTAAAAGAAATTTAAAAGAAAGAATTTATAAAATAAAGAATCTGCTTTTACATTATAATCAAAGTTTACAAAACAGATGTAAAAATTAAAAAAAGTGGTACAATCAATACCAAATACCATAAAATACAAATAACTTTTTTTTAATGAGAGTATAAAATAAAACTAAAAGAATTATTGTACACATTAATTAAAAATCAAATTAAAAAATCTCAGCAAGATTACAAAACAGGTCTGAAAAGAATCCTTTCTATAAAAAATATTCCGAAAACAATCTAGTCAGTTAGCTATTACCATGCTTGGCCATAGGCTGTTATTTTTATCATGCTTTCCAGCAGACATATTGGTTAACACATGGCAACAATTTATCACCACTGGAACTTTCAAATCAAAAGAAAATCTATTCCCTAAATACAATAAGTTTCAACAAAATGACAACTTATACAAGGAAAGACTCGTAAAATCGATACATGTTAATAATTTATTACTCGCTAAACTCCCCCTCCCCCAGAACTAACAATCGAAAAAGCTTTAAAATCATTCGAAATCCAACCTAAAATTTTCGCCAGATCATAAAACTTTTTCAGAAATAGAGTAAAATCTCTCTTTTTGAGAAAGAAAAAAAATCGTCTAGAAATAAATTTGCAAATTATGACCGCGTGGAAACGTGTTCTTGTGAGAATGCCAGTAAGTGGCGTGATGAGTAAAGAATAGTGCCTATAAATGCCAAAAAAAGTCAGGACTAGAATTCATAACTTGAGAATTCAATCAAATTACTTTTTTAGATATTTGGAATGTTGCAAAATGTGTTTTAAAAACGGGAAAATTAAGAAAAGTGTAGTTGGAGAGGGGAATGAGGCACGAGGTCGAGTTGGTCGGCCATAATAAAGCACAAGAATCCTGAGGTGGAAAACTAACCTTGATCCTTCTTGGGTTCCTGAATTTTTGCAGGCGGTTGTTGGGCATCCTTAATCACACGAGGTTTTTGGGGCTTCACGCTCTTCTGGGCCTCCTTCTTGTTCTCTTCAGAGAGTTTTTGTTCCTTTTTCTTTTTAGCCTTTTCCTGCTCGCAAAAACTCACAAATTCTAAGGGGTCAGCCTCTTCATCCAAAGCAAGTGAAAACTTATTATGAACACTTATGCTGTACGTGGCCTCCATGGCTATCTTTATCCCCTTTTTGATGAGGATTATTCGAGAATTTCACGGCTACTTTTGAGCCCTTGTGTAACAGAGACATTCAATATTCCAATATGGCCGAGCAAAGATCGTCCGTCCACCACGAGGTCTTCTGTGCTAGGGAGGAACCGCATATTCGCCGCACGCCCTCATCCCTTTCAATTTTTCAAAATCTAACTGAGGTTCAATTTAAAGAAAATAGGAGACGAAATGGAAGAAAAAAAAAAGAAAATGATTTTTGGTTAGGTGGAATTTTTAAAATAATATGTAGTTTTTGAAAAAAAAAGTTATTTTGAGACTGTTTGAAAGCAACTAACAAGGCTTACATCCGGTTAGAGTTTGTAGCTCCACAAGCACAAGCGACTCTTTGTCTGCGGATGTTTAAAAACAGAAATTTACCATTTATAATGAGAAATTGGGTGAAATATAAAGGGAAGTGTTAATAAAGGACGATTAAGAACAGGGTGTAGTCAAAATTCATAAGATAAATACAGAGAAAAAGTGAAAATAAAGTGACTTTTGAGATGATTGGTAGCAATGGGACAAGAGCCAATCAGCTTTGATAAAAAGCGCGCGGAAATTTGGTTCGTTTTCAGGTTAAGTTGCCAGCATGATCGTTGCCAGGCAGTGATTTATTTATTGTTTAAGAAAAAAAGAAAAACTTGAATCGATACAAAGAAAATGAATATTAATTATTGATGGGCATTTTACCAAATTTTTTAATCAAACTGCTGAAGAAAAGAAAATTGGAGTACGTTCAGAATTCAGTGGAGTCAGCTAACTAGAGTAGGAAGAGTAGAAAATTAAAATCATATACTCTTTTGGATTGGAAATTATTTTGATCTGTTTTACGAATTTTATTTTTTATTTTTATATTGACATTATTTTTTAATCTCTACTTTAATTCGATTTTGAAACGCGCGCCACATTACAGCCAATTGAAGAATTTCTCCAGCAAACCAACGCGTGCTGCGCGCGCAGGCTACCCCGTTAGGATCAGTGCTCTACTTTATCCACCGAATTCCAGCTCTAAACTTCCTGTTCCTACTTTACCATCCGATGATTGAAACAGATTGAAAACAGCTGCGCGCGCACTATTTACCGGAAGTAGTAAATTTTTTTGTCTTCATTGAAACCACGCCGTAGAAATTTGGCGGCTAACCAGTTGCACGCGGTTGTTTATCGTCTGTTGTATGAAGAACTTAAAAAAGAGTTACGTGAAAACGGTAACTTAGTGACTTAAACCCAGTGTGAAAGTGTTCCAAAAAGGTGATACAGTGTCCAGGAACTTGAAAATGGCACTGCAGACGCCAAAGCGTGCACAACATTCTCGCGCCGAGATGTTGCCCTGCAGCCCAACAATGTGCGATACGATGCTTTACCCCTGGACTTGGGGTGAGGAGGCTAGAAACGTCAATCTGAGTCCAGGAAGTTCCTGTTCGTCGCCCGAATATGCCTCGGGACGAGTAAAATCTGGTAAAAGAGATAGAGGTTCGGAAAGTCATCGCCGAGGACGACCCCGGGCAGATGCTTTAACGAGTTTAATGATGCAGGGAAGCACTTCTCCGAGTAGCATAAAGTGCAGCTATTGCAACAGAGTATTTCCAAGAGAAAAGAGCCTTCAGGCGCATCTCAGAACTCACACAGGTATGAAAAAATTTTAAGAAACAATTTACATGACTTTCTTCATAAGTGAAAGAATATTTTGGGATTATTTGAAGATTGTTTATTTTCTTTTAAAATGTGTCATTTAAAAACGTATTTTTTCAACCTCTTTAAGGAATTGCGCGTTTTTTAAAGACGCACGTTGTTATACGTATCGCGCCATTATCAAGAATGGCATGTTTGCGTCCCGCCATTATGCGCACTTTAAATGCCTTGACTCCAATCTTGATCTTGCGCTGTTTATTTTTCTGAGGATACTGATTCTCAAGAGATTGCGGGAACGGTGATTTAATTTCCAAGGATGATTTAAATTTGTTTGGGAGAGAGGTGAGAGGGATAAGATGATTTGCGAATTTCCAGAGTTCGGGCTTTTTTGTACTGGTAGGTAGAAGGGATAGAAGAAAGATGTCGGAAGAAAGTGGGGGAGGTGACTAAGACGCGCACGTGCATTGTTTGAAACCGTCGTTTAGGGACTGAATTTTTAGAAATGATTCAATTCATTATTACGAAATCAATATTTGTTTGTTTTTGTTTGTTCCTTTCGAGTTTTCAAGATAAATTATGTTATACTTTTGAGTTAATGGCATGTGGTAATTACCAAATGAGCTAATTTCGTTTCGCTAACTACGCTCGCAATAATAAATATTTTTTTGATAAATCGAGGCCATTTAACTTCGTTTTGTACAGACGGAGGTAAATGGCCTAGTTTTTATGAAAAATATTTACTATTGCGAACGTAAAGTTGACGATATTAAATTACTTTTATGGTAAGTAGCATATATCCATCATAAAACCTTGTTTTCAGGAAATTTTTTCAAAATATTTGTTTAATTCAGTGGTGTAACTATGTAGTAGCGAAACCCCGCATTGCGGGGAGGCCTCCTCCTCTGAGGAGGAGGAGGCCTCTTGACAAGTACAAAAAATAAATTTCACTGTATTTCTATTTTTATTTTTAAAATTTAAATTTATTCAGAACTTGGTTTATTACGAAGCAATTTATAAATCGACCTTTTCATAGTTTCTTTTTATTTTCAAAGGGACCTCCTAAAAATATTTTCCGGGGGGCCTCCAATTTTTAGTTATGCCACTGGTTTAATTAGGATATTAAGGCCATATATAAGTTACGTGACTTGTCGCTTGTATCTATATCATATTTAAGGTTTTCAGATATCACATTAAAACTTATTTTTCGTAGTAGATAAACGTAAAGAAAACGATAAGGAACATTTATCTACTTCCTAAAATGCATTTTCTCTATTTAAATAGTTTCAAGTGAGATGTCACACGAGTTTTTATTACTTATAAATACTATGAAAACATTCCGGTTTATTTGTACCCCCTTATCAATTTTTATGTATCGCAGAAAAATGTTAATAAATTAAATAAGACTTAAAAATAGTACATTTCGATACTAGTGCCCGAATGTGATTTTAGTCTTGTGTGACTGTTTGCGCACGAGCGAAGCGAATGTGAAAAGGTCACAAAAGGGGGAAATCACCTTCTCATATATGTATCGTACCGTATTTTTTGACACGACGTGTGTTAAGCTCGATTTAGCATAAGCTTCTTTGACCCAGCGTGTGCAAAATCGAATTTCGCGCACGGATTCAAAAAATAATATCCAAAACTGATTATAATTTATTAAATTTAAATAAGAAACAATTAAAGGCAAACCTTATTTAAAACGATCCTAAAATTGGAAGTAAATATTAAGTTAAAAATTTGAAGTTTTTGAACATCGAAAAATAGATAAATATTAAAAAATAATGTTTTTCTTCTTTAAGGTGAACGCCCCTATCCCTGCGACTATCCTGGTTGTACAAAGGCCTTCACTCAGTCTGGTCAGTTGAAAACCCACCAGCGACTTCACACAGGAGAAAAACCCTTTCTTTGCACTGAATCAGGATGTGAAATGCGATTCACCCATGCAAATAGACATTGCCCTGATCATCCTTACGCAACTTTAACCCGCTCGGATGATTTTGTCCTAAAACCCGTTTCCGAAAACAGTGAATTGTCCCACGAAGTCGCTCGATGGTTAGAGCGCTATAGAGTTTCCAGAGAACGGGAAGATAGAGCCTCAACTGGAAAAAATGATCAAAAGGGAAAGTCTTGGAAAGGCAACGCAGAAGAATTCTACAGACGAGGTGGAAAATTCAAGAAAGGTTTGATGATGGACGTTGCTGGGGAGCAGGAGAACCTGGATCGAAAACCTTTGAATAAGAGACTTTACTGTGGTGAAAGTCAGGATAGTCAAGACGAGAGCCAGGATGAAGATCCTGCTGAAACTTGCACCATGCTTCAAATTTCTGAGGACGAGGAACCTTCTGTAACAAAAATTCACACCACTCCTACACGTAGACCTCTTTCTTTTCTCCTACCTAAGAAACGATGGCTTAGGGAAGCTTGCTTGGAACAACAACTGGCTAAACCTCTCAGATGGGATCTTCAGTCTTCAGCACTTTCGCCCAATTCTGCGTCTGAATTGAATATGCTACAACGTGCGGAAGACGTGTCGAATCTTTCAAAGGAGTGGAGTTTGTCT
This sequence comes from Synergus gifuensis, assembly GCA_904066015.1. Classification (NCBI taxonomy): domain Eukaryota; kingdom Metazoa; phylum Arthropoda; class Insecta; order Hymenoptera; family Cynipidae; genus Synergus; species Synergus gifuensis. The sequence continues at coordinate 921,010 of CAJFCO010000082.1, forward strand.
GCTTCTAGCTCACCTGAAATTCTAGTTGCAGGTGTGTATAATTTTCATTGAAAGAGAAATTCTAGTTCAATTAGTATCTGGACTTACACTGTGAACTTTGAAACATTCAATATTAGTAGTAATATACTAGTTTAAAAACAATATTAATTTCAATTTTAATCATTTGCAGAAATTGAGGAAAAACCGGTGGAATCCTACGTCGAAAATCAACTCTACTGGGATTTAGGAATCGCTTCAAATGTTTCTTTAAGTAGTGCAGAAGAGAGAAACATTACCTCATCCTCTCGAAACTTGGAGCGAGAATTTTGCGAGCCTTCCTCTGAATCCAGAGTTGATGTCCTCAACGACGAGGCGGATGTTAAAATTCCTAAGGAAGTAACGTCCGAAGTTTCAAGCTCTTCTTGTAATATAAACCTGTCGAGTCGAATCTTGAATTCACAGTGCGAGTCTCCGACTTCCAAGGTGGATATGGTTATAAAACAATCTCCTACAAATGTATCTCGAACCGAAAATGAAACTCGACCTACTGTTTTGATGCTAGCTGGTTCAGTTTACAACAAAAATAATATTTCGCAATCTCCGAGCAGCTGGTTTAACAACAATAATGCTAAAGTTGTTGTCATAGAACAAGAGGAAGTTCTTAATTTGCCAGTACCAGAAGATAGTCAGACATGGCAGGGCGCCTTAGCGCTGATGGAACTGGCTAAGAATCAGAAAGAAGAAACTGTAAAAGCTTTTACGTTTAAGAGAGATGACGAAATTTGCGATAATATTAATTACACCTACCTATAAGTTCTAAACTGTGATTCTTTAAAGTCATTCAATTCTTTCCTATTTTTCTCAGAACTTCAAGGCTCACTTTGCAAATGAGTGATTTTCAATTGGGTTGTTTTAAGTCTTTGACATTCTTCAAAATTATTTAGACTAATTCTCTGAAATTCAAAATTAAGAATTTCACTTTTTGTGATAATTTTACTGTATTCTATAATTACACTTAGCTCTCACAGTAGCGGACGCTTCCGTTGGTCGTCCGCTACCGCGGGTGAATTGGAAATCCTACGGTACTGCTGAGTCAGTTGGTCATACCTGAGTTGGAGGCGTCTCTTTCCCTGCCCCACGGAACCCCTTACCTTCTATATCTAGTAGCGCCAATTCTACGAATCCGCTAATGTGGGGACCGCTACTGTGAGAGCGGCGTGTACATATTTCAAGCATTTGAAACGCATTTATAGTTGTATTTTCTGTCAATGAAATAGTTTAACCATCGCATCGTAGAAGATGTACAATTTCTTGGTCCTCTCTCCCCTTTTAATATTTTGTTTGAACTTTAAACTTTGAACAAGCAATTCCTTTGCTTGTATAATATCAAAAAATAGTTTTAAATTTGTAATTTTTAACATTTTCAGAATCTTTTTGCTCTCGGACCAAGAAATTTTATATTTCATCAGACAATGCGGCGGTTCAATTGTTCTATCGTGACACTATATTAATTCAAGTGTATTATATATACGGCTAGATATTTTTTAAACGATGAGCAATTTATGACATTTCTATAAAATACGAAGTTTTTTTTTAGTAATAAAACGACGAATGTATAAAAAAGGTCTTTGTGTGATACTTAGGAATAATGATAGAGATGTCGCGAGTACGAAAGTTTTCGTAGAGAATATTTAAAATTCGAGTTTGTAAAGTATTTAAACGAAACGAAATTATAGTCATTATTTATGAAAAGTACGATACATGTAAAGAAAGCTTAAAAAACGACCTCTATTATCGTTAAGTATAACATAAGTTCTATGTTTAGTTCCTTTTCTTTTTTTTATGAATTGTATCTTAAGAATTGTTTTTTGTTATGTAAGTCCTTTTTTTCTTTTTATATCGTATGTAAATATCTTGTATTTTAATAAATATATTTCAAAAAATCAATAATTTTTGTTTGTCCCCTCCATAACTTAAGTTAATTATTGTTAAACACATACATTATATATGCTAATTAAAAATTACAGATATGAGATTCTGGTCTTTCGTTCTTGGGAATATACATACACTCCTCTCTCACAGTTAGAGTTCGAAAATTCTCGGTAATTTAAAATTGGGTAAGGTAAAACAACGAACGTTACCGTAACTTACATAATTTAAGAGAATTTATAAGAATTAACATTTGTTAACATTAATTGGTCACATAATTCATTGTGGTAAAATTACGATAATATTTTTTACAGTGTACTTACTACAGAAATATTTTTTATTTTTCATTTAGAGGGGGAACAATCCCCCTTGGTGCCCCCCTGGCTACGGTCATGGATTATCGACGGCCCTGAGACTGCTCACTGACTTTCTGTTGAAGAAATTCTGCCGTTGGCTGAAATTTGAATCGCGCGCCAAATTTTGACCAATGGCAGTATTTCTCTAGCCGATTGCCAATGTGTGCTGGCATTGGTCAAAATAAATTTGGCGCGCGATTCAAATTTCAGCCAACGGCAGAATTTCTCCAACGGAAAGTCAGTGAGCAGTCTCAGGGTCGTCGATAATCCATGACCGTAGCCAGCGGGGGCACCAAGGGGAGGATTTTTCCCCCCTAGAAATGAAAAATAAAAAATGATAAAAATTAAAAAAAATAAATTTTCATAAATTCTCAAAAATTGTAAGGTAATTTATTTTAACGTTACCTTCTCGGTAACGTTACCGAGAACGGGAATATTACCTCGGTAATATTACTCACTAAGAACTCTACTCACAGTAGCGGACGCCTCCGTTGGTTGCCCGCTACCGCGGGTGAATAGGAAATCCAACGGTATAATGTGGGGGCTGCTACTGTGAGAGAGGCGTGTAAAACATATGTAACAGAATCAACAACCTAAAATTGTATTTCAAGCTATATTTTATTGCAATCAGTCTCAAAAATTCATTAAAAGATATTGAGCGCTTGATAAATGAAACATAAAACACTTCTAAAGTTATAAAATATTTACCCTCGGGAGTATATCTGCCTCTCATATAAAAATACATATTTTTATATTATACAATTTAAAAAAATCTGATAGCGAAAAAGCGTCGATGTTAAACAATCTAAATTTTTTTCCGTGGTATTCTAGAAACTATTTTTGAATTAAAATCAGTAGATTCGCTATCGCTAGACATTTTTGTAGACCTAGAACGAGTGATTCGTTTACCTTTATCAGTAACATTCTCTTTTTTATCAATTTTCACAGTTTCATCGTCCGACACAAATAAATCTGGTGAAGAACATTGACTTGAATCCGCACTCTTTTTGTTCATTTTCGGCGTTGAAAAGGTAGAATTTACTTCTTTCTCCAAAGATTTCTCTTTGCCAGATGAGACAGAGTTGCTTGGTAATTTTCTTCTCACAACTGCATCAGAAAGAGTATTCATAACTTTATTCATATTCTTTTCGAATGCTTGCATAGATTTATCTTCGGAAATGGGAAAATTAAGTTTGTTTTTAGAACGAGACGGTCGTGTCGAATTCGGGACAATTGAACTATTTGCTAAAGCAAAATTAAATAATTTGAGTTCCTCTATCAACTGAATCACGTTCTGAAGTTCCTTTTCATTCAAAACTGCCCTCATGGTTTCCAAATCTTCTTCAGAAAATGCGAATATTGGACTTTTCTGGAAATTCTCCAATTTTAGTTCCGTTACTTTATGAACCAATTTTACTAGGGACGAATTTATAGTCCCTGGAGATTTTGGTTCAATCGACATGTTCTTAAACTTATCTTCCAAGAGTTCGTATTTGTCCAGCAGTATTTTCGGTACTATTATACTTTTTGAGGATGAGAGTTTTTTCGATATGAATTCAGTTTTTGATGAAGTTGACTTTGTTCTTGCAGATGGTTTAACCACAGCTTCATCAGAAGATGAATCCTCATCTAGATTTAAGATTCGTTTTCTTGGAGGCTTCCTTCGTGAATTTCTCGGTGATTGAGAATCTTCGTCTTCACTATCGCTTAAGTTCATAGCAACTTTCGTTAGAGGCATGAGAGGCGGTATTTTTTTACGATGAATAGGTTTTAATGGAAGTTCTCCGGAATGGAAAGGTGTTAAGCAAGAATTAGTTTTCACATCTTTGGAAACAGATTCTGTTAGGATTAGATAGGAAATATCGATGTTATCAATGTCGGGAACTGGAGACCCTGCAATATAATGGAAATATTGACATTTTATTTTTATCTAATATCTTATATAATCTCACTATCAAATTCTATTTACAAACCCCTCACTGTTCTTGTATTTACATATTTAAATCTTTTTGAAGCCTTATAAAAAAAATGTTACGTTTATTTGTACTTTTAACTCTAAACTTTGATCTACATATATATTTCAATTTATAGCTTCTAAATTGTTGTTTTTTTTATTCACTTTCCGCAAATAGACTGTGAGCCCTATGCTTTTAAATTTCTTCTTATGTATCAACATTCTAAGAGATTAAATATTAAATTGAAAAAAATCAGCTTACCATGAATTTCATGCCTCAGATTTTGAAATCGATACTGAAATACGAGTTCCACAGCAGCAAAATAAACCGGATGAGTCTCCAATTTATACACTTTACAAATATTTACAGCCTCAAGTGCAATTTCTATTGCTTCTCTCTCCCTCGGAATGTGATATCCTATTAAAAACTTGCTGAAGTCAAGTAAAAAGAGGACATAATCCACTGTGCTGTAATATTTATTCCAGTGATGTATCTTCGCAGAATTTTGACTTTCTTTTAGAAATCTACTTTCTTCCTTTTCAAGTAGTTTTCTCCTAATCTCGTAAGCTCCGTGAAAATGCTGAAGAGCAACGGAAGAATAATTTTTCAAGGCGTAGATCTCAGCTCTAATATGGGTGCTGGAGAACACAAGATATTGATACGGAATATTCTCGCATCGATAGCAACAGCAATTTTCATGAAGCATGAACTCTGGAGGTACGAAAATCTTCTTTCTGAGGATGGGAGACGCCTCATTTTGAATTACATCCCGAAGAGGGTCGTCGACATCCATATGTTGAGATGTCAAGATAGTATTTGAACGAAATATTGAAGCTTTGGGTAATTTATTTTTCATAGTTAATCCAAATCCCTCGACGTCCAGAATTTGCTCAAGACCCTGGAGTTTTACTTCACAGTCATCAAGTTTTAATCTTGAAAGTTCTATAAAGCAGAGGGATTTTAGACATTCGGCAACTCTCAGAGTTGCTCCCAAAGATTGTGCAAGTTCTAATCGGTAAGTTAAATGCGCTGATATTTCCCTGAAAGAGATGAAACTGTGCATCACATGGGACATGTGGTTTACTGCATCGAGTAGTGTATTGAGACCGTAGTAGGTTCTTCTTCCTGTTAAATTAGTAAAGGTTTTAGAAGAAAATGTATAATTGAACTAAACTGCAAATTGTATTATTTAAATTGATGGGTTACCTCCAGAGTTTATAATTTCGCTTACTGCGATCATCGAGTAGAGGCTATGAATGATATATTCGGAGTATTCTTCGTGTTCCATGTCTTCGGAATAAAATTGATAATTTCTGATAACAGTATCTATAAAGTCCAAGTAAACTGGGATATCAGATGAAAAACTTATTGATCCGAGATTCTTTGCATTTTTTAATAACTTAACTGCTTCTTTTTGCTAAAAATGAAAAACGAGAAATTGTTAATTCTGAAATAAAAGTTTTCTTAGTTGACCTTTTTAAGTTTACTAAAGTAGATTAATTTCTGCAAGAATTTCTAAATTTAGAATATATTTAGGAAATAAAAATCTTACCTTTCCTTTTTCGAAATAGAAATCGGCTAGACTAATCCAGAACATGCCAACTCCACTTTTATCATCAGTCTTTTGAGATTGTTTTAAAGTTTCTGCGCAATCGAGAGCTTCTTCTATCCAGAGGTCGTTTATGTATCTCAGAGAAATGCTACGAGCAGTGACTAGAAATAAATTAAAACATGATTTAATAATGAGTTTATAATAGGGAAAAAAATTAATTTTACACTTATAAGATTATAACTTGTATACCATGTAAAGAAGCTGCGTTATTCTCCAAGACAGAAGCTAATTTGTGGGCAAGAAGCCAGATACGTTTTTCGCAAGATTGTGACAGATATAGTCGAGCTATTTCTCCTGCGATTATTATTATGTCCAAAGTGATTTGTGGTTCCCAACAATTTAGGATCTCCTTCTACAAGAAAAAACAAAAATCATAGTTTTCAAACTACATACCAATTAATAAAAATATCTTAAAAATGTAAACATCTTTCCAACTTACGGGTTCTGTCTTGAAACAATTTTCCCACTTCACCAGCACCTCTTTTAAATGAGATTCAACTTCAGCATCTTGTTTCATATTAATCATCCTATAAACAGGAATGACTTCCTCAGTCTCAATAGTCTGATCATGAATCTTGGTTTCATCCTTGTCCTTTTGAAGAATATTTTTCGTGTTCTTCATATCCTTTTTGATTTTTCTGCTAGTTTCATTCAGCCGCTCAAAAAACTTAAAGAACTCAAAATTGGCCTTCAAACAGGAATAGCGCACCGAGTTCTTATGATAATTGTACAAATAAGACTCTGCCTTCTTCACATACTCAGAAATACTAGAATCATCTCTAAAATAAATAACATGATATCCCAAAAATTGAACGCTTTCGATAAACTCCGTAGTATTATTCTGCAATAAGTCAAGTACCTTCAAACTGGCCTTGATCGCCGGAGTTAAATTCACTTTTGCTTCTTGCAATCCTTGAATCTCCCTTGCACAGAGTTTAGCAAGATTGTAATCTTCCAAATTGATCTCCACTCCAATTTCTTTGATAGCAGCTTTGTCAGCTTTTAAACACGATATCATCGTTAATTTAATCAACTCTTCAGAATCGCATTTGTGTTTTATATTGGCCCACATTTTGAAAGCTTTCGAGTCCTCGTCTTCGTAACTAATCAAGCCATTAAAAGCGGTGACGGTCATCGATTCTCTGTACTTTCCAGCTCTGAAATAAACTCCACTCAATTTGTACAATACCAAAGATAAGGGATTTTGACATTTAAGAAATTTATTTGTACATTTGACTCCTTCTTCGCGAATAATAAAGGAGCAGAGATTAGAAAACATTTCTGCACTTTCGTCCAGGTATTCTAAAGAAGACATAAGGCTAATGTTGTACATAATCTGACCACATGTGGTCCAGAGAGGTGAGTAAAATCCACATTCGACGCTTTTGTACTTGTCGACTTTCGTCATTCCCTCGATGACAAAATCTCGAACAGAGTTTAATAAATCCTTGGACAAATTCTTCTGATCGAACATGCAAATGAAGCTGCTGCATTTTTGAATAATGTTTATTTCCTCGAAATGATTTTTCTTTACCTTGCAGGTGATAAACCCACATTTGCAATTTTTGAGCGGCTGAGTTGCAAATATTGAAGCTACGCATTGAGTAAGCTTAATTACTTCGACAACGATTTCGTGTATGCATTCGGTGGAATAGGATTTCATACACACAAGCCAGTAATTATAGAGCGGATTCATGACTTTGTTTATTCCAATGGCGTTTGCCCTTATAGCTGTCGAGGGACCAAATTTTTCAAGTGTGCTGCGGAACTGTCTCCTATAACTGCGCATATCCTCCAACATGCTTTTATCGAATTTCATGACTGGCTTCACAAATACTTCGTAAAAGGAGAGTTGAATCTCAAGACACTTCAAAGTGTGAGGATCTTTTTCAAGAAAGACCTTGAATTCTTTAGAAAACATTGGTATTAAATTAGAGACTTCACAAATCTGGTTCGCTTTCACGTGCTTGAGGGTTAAAGAGTGTATAATTTCAATAATTCCATCATAGATGAGAATTGGATCGAATGCGAAACCTGCTTTGTCTCTCAATATCTTTAAATGTTCCGTAATCGAGTGAAACAGACTCTCGATCTTATTTTGACTCCATTTCATTTCTGGAGACGTTATTATTTCCATATATCTTTGGAACCTTGCGAACAACGTCTGGAAATAAACACCATTCTTATCTGAGAATTTAAGGAGTTCAAAATCATATTTTACTACTTCTAGGAAGATGTTGTAGTCTTTGTGGTCAAATTTCCGGGAGAGGGACTTTATTAGAGATTCTGCACTCTGACGCCAGGCGAGGGCAAGTTTGTAGAAAAATTCAGAATCGCCGGAATCTGGGGTGAAGAGTTTACCAGGTTTCGCGTAATTGCAAACGGCCATGGATTCTGAATAAAGACGTAATTCATTGAGGCAACGAGAAATGTGGTATATTCCAGAACGAAGTCTTGGAGGATTTGTTAATTCTGTGAACCTATCGCAGAGGCAACATGTTAATTTATACACTTCTAATCCCGTTTTTACGTCATCTTTATGCGATTCCTGGTATTTAATGAATGCATGGGTCAAGCGGACGAGTAGGCTATCAAGCTGTTGATTGTATTTCGGATTTGGCTTTGGCAGAACTTCCTGTAAAAATTAATATAAGTGTATTAGTAGTTCGGTTTTTATAAACTTAGAATTTTAATCAGACATTTTTTAATTGAAAATACACAATAATTTTGTATTACTTTAAAAATTTTTATTTACCGTCACTTCTTCTGCAATTCCTTCGAATTTCTGGGCTCCGATGGAAGTATACCATTCCTTGATTTTCTTCGACACGGACATTTCGAAGCAATCGACTTTTCTTAATAATTCAGAATGTTTACAATGTCAAGCTCTGCGTTGTAGGAATTAAAATTAAAACTTAGAAAACATAAAATAATTATTTAAATATTAAATAATAACAACCTTGAAACCTCGTAATAAATAATGCCCGAGATATCAAAAAATACTAATAAAACTTTAAAACTATATTTCTGAAAACAACATAAGTTTGAAGCAGAAAATATCTTCTATATGATAAAATTAATTTATTGGCAAATATGTACAATTTAATGTTATGATGTTATATATATATATTTAAAATCCTAACCTCAAAATTGACAGATGATTAAAAGAATAACGATTTAAAGATTATTTTTTTGAAAAATTTGTTGTTTAGGTTCTTAAAGATATCAGGCAATAATTCTACGTACCTGTAATCAAAGTTCATCTAATATTTCATTCATAAATCTTATTTTATTAACGAAAAATAGAGAAAGCGGGATAAATGATAAATAAAACTGCCACTTTCGACAACTTGTCTGCGCTAGATGGCGCTAGAGTTCTTAGTGAGTAATATTACCGAGGTAATATTCCCGTTCTGGGTAACGTTACCGAGAAGGTAACGTTAAAATAAATTACCTACAATTTTCAAGAATTTATGAGAATTTATTTTTTTTAATTTTTACCATTTTTTATCATTTTTTATTTTTCATTTCTAGGGGGGAAAATCCTCCCCTTGGTGCCCCCCCTGGCTACGGTCATGGATTATCAACGGCCCTGAGACTGCTCACTGACTTTCTGTTGGAGAAATTCTGCCGTTGGCTGAAATTTGAATCGCGCGCCAAATTTTGACCAATGCCAGCACACATTGGCAATCGGCTAGAGAAATACTGCCATTGGTCAAAATTTGGCGCGCGATTCAAATTTCAGCCAACGGCAGAATTTCTCCAACGGAAAGTCAGTGAGCAGTCTGAGGGCCGTCGATAATCCATGACCGTAGCCAGCGGGGGCACTAAGGGGAGGATTTTTCCCCCCTAGAAATGAAAAATAAAAAATATTTCTGTAGTAAGTACACTGTAAAAAATACCGAATTTTCGAACTCTAGTCTGCGCACGTGCAATCGTGTTCCCACCGGACAAATGCAGCCATTGATCAAAACTTGTCAAAGTTGTCAACATGCGTTGCGCGCGCATAAACCGTTCGTGACGCCATCTTAAGGGCATGTGATACTTTACTATAAGAGCAAATTAGTTATACCAATTATATATTCATAATAATAAATACTTTCAGCTAATAAGAGACAATAAACCTTCGTCTACATGAGACAAAGGTTTATTGACTCTTATTTACTAAAAATATTTGTTATTATGAATGTATAATTGGTATAACTAATTTGCTCTTATGGCAAAGTACCACATGCCCTTAAAATAAATTAAAAAATAACGGCGATAAATTTGAAATTATATTTATTTTCTCCAAATCACAATCCCGTTAATTTCATAACAAATTTTGTCTAAATGAATTTATAAATACATTCAAATTGCTATAGGATACTAATAATTTCATGCTTTCAACGTTTTAAAAATAAATATTAATTTTTTAGTTATTTTGAAAATAAATGATCAGTAATTAAAATTGTTTATAATTATCCAATTGAAATAAAATTGTATATATGAAATTAAAAAAATAAACATACTAATAATTCTTAATAGTTAATTAGAGTTGCTCTCGGGATTGCTTCAAATAAAAGGAAATCAGCCTCGTATGCTTTGATAAAATTAATTTTATTTTTTCATTAAAAACCTATCTGGAATGCGGCTCTACACGTGTGACGGGTACAATATGTAAAACTACTTGCTACAATATTTATATTTATTTCTATGCTTTATGATTTTCTCGTAATCAACATAATATATCTTATATATAATAATAGAACATTGTAATGCTTAGAATAGCCAGTCAGGTGGCAACTATCAGTGTGCAATCTCTCCCACACTTCCGGTTTTTCATCATTCTTCTCAAATTTAGATTTTCAACGTCATATACATCAACACTGTTTTGTAGCTCTCTAATCTCAATACAATATAATATAATAATATGTTCGCATACCAGTAGACACTATTTACAAAAATTTACAGTGAGTGTGATTTTCAATTCCAGCACATTCTGAATTTTTTCGGGCAATTCGTCTCGATGATTCGAGCAAACTCTGATTTCTTATTATATAAGTGCGTCTATAATTTATGTATACTATCTACATTTATAATATTTTATAATTTTATGATAAAATGGTGACGGTAAAATTAACGGGAAATAATTCGCCAAGGGCAGCTTCAAGTTCGACCCCTAGATCACGCATTAAAACTTTAAACCGAGACACGCATTTAAAATATTAACTTGAAAACACCGACACCTTTTTATCTCATTTTTCAAATGAGACACAAGTACAAGAACTACATTAAACACGATCAATTAATCCCAAATTATTGCTTTTTTATTGCAAAAGTTACTTATTTCCGATTTAGTGATGCATTCCTGTCACGAAATCTTTCAAATACTTTATTTAGAGATTCATATAGACATTTCATCTATCAGAAAACGTGAAATCAAATATAGGAAGAGAAAAAAATATCTTTTTTATATGATATTAAGAAATAAATTATCAATAAATTAAAGTATCATATAAAATATGATCTAAATTTTTGCCTTCCCTCAGACTTACAGGACGAAATTTTTTTCACAGCTCATAAATGTTCGAATTTAAGAGTAACTTTTGCTCTAAGAAGCGATTCGAGGTCGACCGCATTTTAAATTATTTATGAAAAAAAAAACGTATAAGTGCAAAGATGCTCATCACCGTGCTGGACAAAATAAAATAATACTTGTAGAGAATATAACTGTAAATTAACTCTAACTTCTTAACCGCGTGTCATGGGTTTAAAAAGTTTTATCTCAAAATTCTCACAGCGCTTGACCTAAAAGCGATTTTTCAAAGCTAAGTAAACTGGTGTCTGAAATAAGAAAATAACGCATCGCTGAAATTGATTTAAAATTTAGATTCCAATTTTAATTCAATTTATGTAATTCGAATAGTTAAATTTAAATTTAACTCGTATTGTAGTTTTTGAGAATTCAGCAATGCGCAATAAAATAAATTGTATATTACAATAAAGTACGTACAATTTATAATCTTAATTTCATAAGAAACTGCAATGAGTATAAATAACTTACTTTCAAAGAAAAAATAATTAAATAACTTAAGTAATATATATATATATAATATATATATATATATTTTACGTATCAGTCCGCAACAATATTTTCAGAACCAAGCAGACCAAAAGACTCTTATGTACAATAATCGAAACTTCTACAATGATTGAAGTTTCAAATTCTAATATCTCATGATTTGTACACGTTTCAATTACTAATATTCACGAAGCGCAAAGTATTTGTGAATAGAACCATTTGCAACGAGACTTCCAATAAATAATTCACTGTACTGTTTTATAAAGCTTTTCTGTTAATCACTATGAAAAATGGTTTGTATACTTTAATCTCGCAAATTGTGAGTTCGAAACTTATTTTAAAACAGATCAATACGCTCGTTACTTTCCACTATAAATGATGAATTTAAGTAACAAAAGTGGTAAATTCCCTAAATAAGTTTCAAAGGAAACTTGAATAATAATTTCGTATTTCATTTAGAAAGAAAAAATCTTTTAAATCTCAAAGATTTGTTTTTATTTTTATTAACATTTAAAATTAATGTAATTTTCCTTCTGTAGTCTTATTTATAAAATTGGCGCCTTGAGGTCTAAAATATTTGAGGATTCAGTATGAAATTAATTTAATTCACTTTAACCTCTTTTCGATTCTATTACGACCTTCAGAAACACGTCAATCATATTTTATAAAAATTAACGCCTCAATTTTTCCCTTGTAACAATCTTTCGAAATTTTTGACAATTTCGAAGATCGATACTATGAGTAAATTTTCAGCTAAACTAACATCTCAGTTCCTTTTTTATCGGAGAACGATAAGCCAGTTATGATGGTTTAGTAGTTTTTGGTCCACGCTGTAGATATGAGCTAAACCGAAATACAAAATCAGTGCAGCTTTAAAATATTCAAGGAATATTTTTTGTATAAAAATAGATTTCATAAAATCAACAATATCGTGAATATAAATACAAAATGCTCTATACCATTATTTCAGATTCTTCTCAAATAGGATTTAAACAAGAATGTAATGATTTTAACATTGAAATGCTTTTGTGAAAGGTATTTCGATTTCAATGATGCTACAAAATTTAAATTACAGAATTCTGTAAGGTTTAATTGTACAAAGTACATTGTTTTCGAAATTAATGCAAACATGAAAACGTTTCATAAATCTGAAACTACAACTTGAAAATCCTTTTAATGAATAAAAAGTAGATATCCCTTTTTGAAAAATTCTCCGGTATGCTTGGACTGATGAGTCATTAATGCCTGGACTTTTGAAATTTGAAAATCGTAAAATAGAAAAACTTTCATTATAATGAATAGTAAAATGCAATGATCACAAAAATTAACTCCGATATCCTCACAGTGATTAAAAAATTCTCCAATATTTCCGTTTTTGAAATTACGTAGCAACTGTGATTCGAAAATCTTTTTTCCTTAAACATTAGTTGCACTGATCCACTATTTCTTTCATAATCTCAAAACTTACTTTCAATCGACCCAATCTTAAAAATTCAGCTAAATTCTTTCAAGAAATCTCGTCGATTCACGTACTCGTTACCTGATTAGTTTGCTCAGAAGTTTGCGTCTCACAAATTTTTTCCTCTGTACAAAGCCTCTTTACCTCCTGCTGATCTGGACTCGAACTCGTTTTCCTCTTATGTCCGGAGCTATTGTGAGAAGATTTCGAAGCATCCGGATCACTCTTATGTTTCCTTGAACTTTTATCCTTTGAATGATGTCCAGAATCTTTATGCTTCTCCGATCTTTTTTCCTCCTTTCGATCTTCTTTTCGTTTTTCCTCGTTCTTCGACCTCTCATCTTTTTCCTTCGACTCTGACTTATCAGTTTTTTCATGTTTGCGATAATGTTTACTCCTCTCTCTATCCTTATCTCTTCCTCTATCACTTCTTTCATGATCCCTTTTTTCTTTACGTTTTCGATCCCTCTCTTCTTTTTCCTTCTTGCTGTGTTTTCTTTCACTTTTTTCATAATTGTTTGATCTTCCAGGAGATCCAGAATTTTTATCATCTGCACTGTTGCGCCTTTCACTCTCATTCGAGGAAGAAATTGACGCTGAAGAAGTACAAAGCGGGGATGAAATCGAGGGTGTAGTAACATTACTAGAATTCTTACTCTTTTCGGAAACATCGGCAGGTGGGGATTCGTCAACAGGCTTTTCACTCTTACTCGCCTCCTTCATCTCTTCTTCTGCCATTTCGATCAGAGCTTTCACCGCGTTTTCGGTCGCACATTCCATCTTCGACGTAAAAGCAGCTACAGTCTCAGCTTCCAATAATCGATAGGATTTCTCAACCTTGACTTTATCGTCCCCGAACATCCTTTCAGCAATTTCAAAACTCTCTTTTCTGATTCTCTCCAACATTTCTTTTGAGGCTGCAGCCACTCCACTTCTCAGTGATTGGCAGACTTCATCCACATCTGTTTTCGATTTATAAATCGCTATCTCGAGAGCTTTGTCCACAACCGCTGTCGCAAAAGTTTTCCCAGCTGCTTGCCTTGCAGAAACCATCTCTCTATCGATGGAAATTTCTACATGTTGGGAAATTGGCGCAGGCAAATCGAGAGAATTCATCCTTAAAACAGTATCAGGTTTAGTAGTGGATTCCATTTTGTATTCACTTTTAGAAATGCTGGAGTCGAAACTAGTCAAATTTTCAACTTTCTTGGGAGTTTGACTCGAAGACTTGTGGCGATGTTCCGACTTCCTGGACTCATCGTGCTTCTTTCTCTCATCAGATCGATGATGACTTGACGTCTTACTGGTGCTGCTGCTGCTGCCTTTTCGATGTCGATCCTCTGGCTTTCTTTCTCTCCTCGCTTCGCTTTTCTCTGAACTTTGTTTCCTTTCAATCAATTGTTTTTCAGATTCCAAAGTTGAAAGGGACACTTCACTGGTATTGCTAATCTCCTTGGATGAACAAGAAGAAGTGTGTCTCGCTCGATCTCGATCTCTATCCTTGCGCTTTCCATGCTGTTGATCAGATTTCTTCAAATTTCCTTGATACTCTGCAGCTCGTTCCTTTGCTTTCTTTTCTTCAAGAGAGTCGCTGCTAACTCTACGGTTCAATCTTTGTCGATCAGCGTTCTCCTTTTGTTCATCGGCCACCTCGATTTCATGATGCTTCTTTTCTTTATAATGTAAGTGTGCGGATTCGCCTAAAGGTCTCGTGTGTTTAATATTCGCATTGTAGGCCGTCTCGGGATAATACTGTTTTAATCTGACGTGCCAGGCGATACTGGAGACAGCGGAGACGGTACGAAACTGGTGAATGATGTTACGGGGCAAGAAATAAATATCGTTGTCGTATAAACTAATTCTAGCATAACGAATACCTTGCCTTCGAAGCTGATTTAGTTTGGCGTCCTCGATCCACTGGACGCATTGCGAAATTGGAGGCTCGTGCAGATCAAGCTGCAATTTTTCGACCAGTTCGGGAAAGTCACCGGCATAGAAAGCAACAACATCTTTCGTTATTCTGTTATAATCAGATGGATGACCACCGTGCACAGCTTTTAGGACACCAACGGCGGCTGTGGTCATTCGGTCAAGACCATGGCCGACGTGATCGGCGTGGGCACGAGTACGATCCTCGAACATGTATTCTCGGGCTTCACTTAGTCTGGGTAAATATTGTAGGTTACGAAGCTCATTTATACCGGTTCGGCGACGTTTGCAGGGACTTTTGTTTATGTCTGCAGTCGGCACTAATTGTTCACCGGGTCTGATCCAAAGAATAGGACCATCATTTGATTCTTGAGGACTATCCATTTTTACAGCTGACAATGGGCCCCATGGCATTGTCTGTAATTAAAAGGTATTATGAATTTTTAAAAATCCGTTATTTCTGTATTACCTTTATTGTAAAGAAATACTTACCAATCGTAAAAAGACGTTTTCCTCGAGTCTTCGCATAAGATCAGGAAAATATCCTCCAACTTCTTCATGAACAGTTCCAACAAGACTAATTTGATGTAGAGGGCCATATCTGACAGTACCATTACTGTAAGCCTTGCAAACTTGTTCCTTATACTGTAACATTGTCGTAGTTTCAATGTCGCTGTTTCGTCCTAATATGCCATTCTTCACAGTCAAATTAGGGTAATTCATAGCCATATGATCCAGAAGATCAGGCAAGTAGGTGGCAGCGTTATGAACTATTCCCATGACATGATAAGCATTCCCATTCTCATCTTCTCCAAAAACAATTTTAAAATACTCCTGTGCCAATTCCTCTACTTGCTCATTCGTTAAGACGTCAATTTCATCTTGATACATATGCACAACAGTGGCTCCTCCGTTCGGGTAAGTCTCTATATGAATAAAATCCTTGTACTTTAACCCTTGAAGAGACTCGTGCTTCAGCATTTGTTTCTCCAGGGTCTTGTACATTTTCGTCTGCAAATTCAGCCTCAAATTGTCGCCACTTGTCTTCGGAGGAGTTAGAGAAAGCAGTTTGTGATGCTGAGAGAGAGAATTTCTATCTCGTTTACACTGAATTCCAACATTAGCTCGTTTGATTTTACTACGCCTATAGCAACGTGTGCAATGATGTCTGCTGTGTTCCTTTCTTTTGTCTTTCGAGGAAGACGAAGAATGAGATTTGCTCTGTACACTTTGATCAGTAGAAGACTCCTGTTTTTGTTTCTGCTCTGTTTTATTCGAGATAGCTTCATTATTAGCTAATATGCACTCGTTTGGTTCGACCTTCACCTCTATTTTGTCAGGAGGTTCTTTACAAGTCGCTTCTGTCGAAATTTTCTCTCTATTCTCCTCTTTGATTTCAACACTTTCAATGGGATGAACCTCCATTTTCACGCTTTTTTGCAAGTCGTTTATTTTCAGTGGATGACAAAGAGTTTTCTCAATTGGAGTCGCGGAAAAATTCTCGGTTTCACTATTTATCTTCGTAACCGAGAACTTTGCAGTGTCCATTTCGATTTTGGAAGATTCTACTAATGAAGAACTTGATGGGATGGAAGTGCTGACGAGACTGTGATCATTGGAGACTCTAGGAGGATAGTCTGGACTTCGAGGACTATTCAAAACTTTGCCACTGCTTTGTGGACTGTCAGCAAGCTGCGGCGTTTTGCTACAAACGTTACCGCACTCTTCGATTCTTGTGGAAAATGATTGTTTCTTATTTTCGCAGGCCATTTCACTGTATGTGGTGTCAACCTGTAAAAAGGAATTAAGAATTTCTTTAAAATAGGAAATTAAAAAACTGTGTAGTTAACATTTACATCTTTAACATTCGGTTATTTTTTAAAAACTTCCGGCTGTTAACATGACTGAATTTTTTTTATCAAAAATTACAAAATTAGTAATTATTTTTCATACTTACATGGGCAGAATAGGTAATAATTTCCTCTGGTGAGTATACACTAGAACACACAGCTTCGGAATATTCTTTTCCTTCCCCTAAAAGTTTATAAAGAATAAAGACTTTGATTTTTTAATTTGTAATAGTATTTAAACATCTGTAACACATCTTTGAAATATTCGATTTTTTAGAGGTTTATATACAATAATTTTCTAATGAATATACAACTTGAAAAGCAGTATTTCACGTTCGAAATGATGAAAATGAACATGTCTAATTGCTTATGTGTCGAATCCAGTTTGCTGATAAGAGAATTACTTTCATGTAGACAACCTTGAAAAATGTAAAGATTTGAAAAGTACTAACATTATTGCTCCAAAAATTATTTTCGACATTCTTGAATCATACAACAAAATATTTTAAAATGCCAAACAAAATTCCTTTAAAATTTTTAAAATATCAATTCGACTGTAAAAATTTCATTCTATCCTTAAATTTCCCTCAAAACACAAAAGATCAACTTTTTCTTTTATCGAGGTCGCTTGTCAGTTCCACATTTGGTTTTCGTGAAAAATTTTAAGGACAGAAATGATTTGTTACTCGAAAAGTTAAGAAAATCACACCAAATTGACTAAATATCACAAATGTCATAAAAATGCACCCCTACCCTTCTAATTCCACTTTTTTTTTTTTTTTCTTCAGACACAATCAACTCTTTGCAAAATCTCCAACATGCTGTTAGCATTCCAACTTGAAAAGCTGAATCAAGGAGCTAAAAAATTCGAGTATTTGTCAAAAATGTGCTACTAAAAAGACAATGGGACAAAAAATATAGACATTACCCTCAGGCTCTTGAGGAAGACTGACTGTTCTGTTTGCGTCTTTGGTGTCACTGTGTTGGGACATGCCGCGCGATTCCTGTGGCAGGAGATGCAAACTCGACTTGACAATGTGCGGTTCCCCAGTGTCTCTGTCCGCATCACCGCAGGGAATTTGTTAAAAGTTTTTCGTCAAGTTCGCTGACGATGACGCCTTTAAAAACCGTGGGCGTCCCGTTGGGCGTCTTGACCGAACGTGGTTTGGAATCGCACCGACTTCTCGTCTTATGATAATCTTATGCATTACGTCATAAGACTCAACCCTCGTAACTTCTTCCCGAATTGGCTTAAACGCACCGTGAATTATCCACTATTTACATCTCATCGCTCACTTGACACGGCACTTGCTCTAGTTGGATGCCATCTTGATTTCGATCGTGAGCAACATCCTCAATTGAGATCATAAAACGCGCACTCCTATTGGTCCTCGATCCACGGTCGTGGATTTTTTTTTATACTTCCTGGATTTTGAAAATCCGTTTAAAAGTTGGGTTTTTTTTTCGAGTAAAATGCACAAAAATATAAGAATAGCATGTGGAAGTCATGGTGAAATAACTTCTGTGGTAACTATTAATTAAAATCTATAATTTGTAATTCTAATCTCTTTGGGGGAACACAAACAATACGCGGGCTATTTAATTTCATGATTTTCATCTACCTGAACTGATTTTCCGAAACCAACGAGAGGGTTCTTTAGCCCTTGGAAACGTCAAATTATTTTTTATTATAAAGTTTATTTACGACAATTAAATAACATTCCTGCTACGACAGCTTTCCCATTTTCTACAATTTTATATATTGGAATTTTCAGGCGATCGAGAAACTATTTGGCAGAGATTTTTCCGTACTATTTGAGGTTAGGGCGCGCAATTTTATTGGCTTTTTTTTTAATTATGCAGACTATGAATGATATGATGCGATGTGTTTGTGTTTTCCCGGTTTGAGCCATTTGAGTGCATTTTCATGTGGATTTAGTCTCAAAAAACAGTGTAGGAACGTGTCCAAAGTCGAATCTATTTATATATGCACTCTGATATTAATGAAATATATATTTCAGTTCAGTACGTGGTGAATCCACCCGTGTCCATCTTTAGTGAGGAATAATGAAAAATTATTAAAGTTATGGCACTTGGTGCAACGCGCCTGAAACCAGTTGGGAAGAGGAAATACCATTTAGCGCAATCCACTTGCTCTACTGGATTTCATATTTCTAAGGAGGCACACAATTAAATTCCTTGAGGAAGCCTTTGCTCGGCGCTCGCCCTCTTCGACGTTTGACCAACACAAGTACGTTGCTCCAAAAGTGTAAATGTAAACTTTCCCAGAACTTTGACACTGCGCAAAATGCACTCGTGCATCCTTCTGCGCAATTTTAGAGGATGCTACTTCAAAATGACTTTTTTTCTCCATTTTTAGACTCCATTTGCTCATTTTGACATACGAAGGTTTGTGTTTTGCATGCTCGTACAACGAAAGTTGACACATGCTCCAATAGGAGCTGTGATTTTTCACGTTTTATATTTGTTTCTATTAAAAGTACAAAAGGTCCTTTGTTTCGAAACAAAATTTAAGATTCGCATGTTAAAATTAAACAATGTGTTCAACTGTTCTTTCACACATTGTTCCTAATCATTTCTCCCTATTTTTAACAGTTGGGAATTTTTTTTAAATCGAAAAGAATGTTTCAGTAAATAAATATTGTCATAAAAAATCAACATCGAATCTTGAAGAAAAATAGGATTGATATTAAGTAACTTAGCTTTTGGAGTAATAATACATAAAAAGGTTTTTATGCAAAAAATTTGCTTTTTCTTTATGTTTTCATTTATTTTTTGAGTACTGTTGATTTTTAATCCTTTCTTTTTTTTTTATTAATTGCAGTTTCTTTTTTTATTTTTATTTTAGAGTTTTTCTAGTAAAGATTTACACTTAAAGATTTACACTTGTAGAGAGTTTTGATATCTCCTTTGTTTGAAGGTGTCAACCTATTTTTCTTCCCTACTAGTTAACACATCACTTATCAATTTTGAAATCTTAATAATATTTCCAAAATTGATCTACATTTGAAATTAAATTTTAATTATCTTGAAAGTTTGAGAATGTCTTACTATCCATTTGATTGTTGACTTATTAGTCATCAATTTTCATGTTTTAAATATAAATAAGCAGGGTTTTTAAAAGAAATTATATGTCTCAATTTATAAATACATTCGTTTTTTTTATGAAAGATATGTTTACATTTGTTTCAGATAAAAAACAATGGCGTTCAGGGACTTGGTGGAAGGCGATTGCGGGGGGCCAAATCCTTTGATGCGGTTCACTTCGCATTTCGTCCAAGATCATGGCATGAAAGAAGAAGGTGTACATGATCTTTTCAGTCCTTCTCTTCGGGAACCCTTCGAATCCACAAACTCAGATCAACTCGTTAAACAATTTTTGGAAGAAAGTTCGGTACATCCACAGACATTCAAAATGGATCATTTATTACAAGAGATGAGGGAAATTGATCAGAGCGTTTATCCTCCTGTAATGGCACCTGGAGTTGCTAAGGAACTAACTGGTCAGGACACAGCGTGGGCTAATCAGTATCTTCAATCGGGTGGACATTTTGACGTAAGCATAAAGCTTTATGTATTTTTATTTTCCACTTCTTTCGTAGTCAGAATTAAAAAGTATTTTTCTTTCTCTTTAGGAAAATCACGCAAAAGACATTTGGAATTCTCCCACGACAGAACAACCAATAGCCAGACCTTCAAATTTTCCAGTTGGATCTTCGAACTTCCCAGCTGGACCTTCAACATTTCCATCTGGAACTTCAAGTTTTCCATCTGTTACTTCAACCTTTCCATCTGTACCTTCGACTTTTCCATCTGGAGAAACAAACGAACTTGGTTTGGGTCCTAAGTGGGCCGAGGAATATTTGGAACACAATATAGAGAACCCAGAAGCAAGCAGCAAAGACGTAGAACTGCCAAAAGCTGCAGAGAATTTAAACACCGATGAACCAAATGTTGCTTATTCAAAATTTATGAAGTTCATGCGTCAGGAGGAAAGCATTCCTATCGAGATAGAGCAGGACAAGTGGTCTTCGGAATTCATTGAGGAAAAAATAGTTACCAAGACCCCGACAGTCTCCAGTGAAAATAGTGGGGTTTTGAATAAAGTAGAGGAGGAATTGGCTACCGCCGGGGCTTGGGTCGATGAATTCAATAAATCTCTTGCCCAAGGTTGGTAGAAAATATTTATCTTCATTGTTTTTATTCCTTCATTTTTAAAATCATCCTTCCTATAGGGTGGCTACTGGATTGCAAAGTCGGGAAAAACTGGAATATTACTGTTAAGTGCGCTTAAAATTGATAGTTTCTTGGCTTCAAAAATATGTAATTTCACATTGTTGAAGTTTAAACTTTTATACTTTAACAAGTGTGCAATAATTTGTCGAACCATTGGTCAGATTTTCTTGCATAAATTAAGTACAAGTTTATAATGCTTCTAATCAAGATTTTAATCCAATTTGGTTTTCTTTATCCTTGGAAAATCACTAGAAAATCACAAAGGTAGTAAAAGTGAACGGGAATTTCTAAAAAAGAATTTGAAAAGCCACCCTTTCCTAGTTCTTCAGTTAGTAGGCATGTAAACGTTCAGAACTGACTCAAATCCTTTTAAATTAACTTGTCAATTTGTTTATTACTTACTAAATGAAATTATAAGTCTATTTTATTAATCTAGTACATTTTAACGATGACATTTGAGGATTTTTTGAATCAGTTTGGGACGTTGGAAGCCTAATAGCATGATACCCTTTTCAGGTACCGATAATTACGAGTCGTCATTTTGGAAACGGCTCCAGGGAGAATGGGATAAAATTCTGTCTTCCGAAAACATTTCAGCTACACATCCCTGGATATCGGAGTACGACAGATATTACGACCCGTTCAAGGAGTATACATTTCACGAGAACAATCCGATGATGGATTTGCCGAACGCCTTCGAGGAGGGCAAGAAGAGACTGGCAATGGGAGATCTTCCGAGCGCTGTTCTTTGCTTCGAAGCGGCGGTACAGCAAGACGGAGATAATGTGGAAGCATGGCTCCTTTTGGGAAAAACTCAGGCTGAAAACGAACAGGATCCAATGGCAATTTCCGCCCTGAAACATTGTTTGACCCTCGATCCCTCCAACTCTGTGGCGATGATGGCTCTCGCAGTTTCCTACACGAATGAGTCATTCCAGAGTCAGGCGTGTTTGACTCTCAAAGAATGGCTTATGAAAAACGAAAAATACAAACACCTCACACCTTCGGTTCCGTCTACTCAACGTCCACAGGCCGGTGTTTCTACTATTTTATTTAAGTGAGTCTCCATAATTGCCTGATTAAGAAGTATTATATTTACTTTCCGTTATAAGAAGTGTTTTATTTAGAAAATATTGAGAACTGATTATCGAGAATAGAGGGAAGATTATTTTTATTTATTACGAAGATTTAATCGGAGAGTTGGAAGTTGATGCGAAACTTGTTTCGCTATTTCTGAAATTTAATCCGAGTGTTGACTTTCCAGCGATGTTCACAACGAAGTAAAGGATCTCTTTATTCAGGCAGCTAGATTGCAGCCACGAGATACGATAGACCCGGACGTTCAATGTGGACTTGGTGTGCTTTTTAATCTGTCAAGCGAGTATGATAAAGCTGCAGATTGTTTTCGGGCAGCGATACAAGCGACACCTGATGTATGTTTTATTCCATTTAATTTTAAGTGTTTTAATCATTCAATTATTATATCAGGCTTCGAGTTGACACTTTTTCATTTCAAATTTTTCTACTCTTTTTCTTTTGAAAGAATACTTTGAGCTTTTTTTTGGAGCTTTAGAGTAGTTCGGAGCTTGTTATACACATTAATTTTATGAATTATTAAAATTCTTCTGTCTTGCAGGATGCAAAATTGTGGAACCGGCTGGGTGCGACTCTGGCTAATGGTCAGAGATCAGAAGAAGCTATTGATGCCTATCACCACGCTTTGGAATTAGCACCTGGATTTATCAGGGCTCGCTATAATCTTGGCATCTCCTGCATAAATCTTTCTGCATACAAGTAAGTTTATTACCTATTTGAGTCAAGGACACTTACGAATCTTTGATTTTTATCTTTAAGACCTTTTCAACTCCCAGAGATCGTTTTAGAAATTGAACAAATTTTCCAACAAGTAGAATTAGTTTATAAATTTTTTGTATACTTATTTCTTTAAAAAGGATCAATATTTTTTCAAAATTAATGACTTCTGAATAAATGCAATTTGTTATTATAAAATTACTTTTTTCATTACTAAATTATTTAGTTTCATGGATTTAAAAAATATGTTTTCTCTTTATAGGGAAGCTGGCGAACATCTTTTGACTGCCTTAAATCAACAAGCTGCCGCAAAAAACGTTTTAGGAGAGAAAGCACCACCAAAAGCAATGTCCGATACAATCTGGTCGACTTTACGGCTGGTCGTATCGCTTATGCATAAGTTCAATCTTAGTGAAGCTATAGAAAACCGGTAAAACTAAAACACTGTACATAATAGTTTTATTAACGTCATCTTCACTCATCAGTCTAAACGTATCAAGTTTTGCAAATATATAGCAGCCCTAAAAAAAACTAACTAATACTAACTCAACTCAAAATAAAATAATTCTAAACAAGTGAAAATATCAAGGCAGTATTGCGAAAGGAAAATCATAATATTACTTATATTATTTTCTTAAGCTAAAATATACTTTAGAACCGTTAGAACTAAATTCTCTATTCTTATTTCAGAGATCTAGCAACGTTAAATAAAGAGTTCGAAATGGAGTAAAGACTATTTTTGGACAACATATTGGGGAATGCTGATGTTAGGACTGTTAAATATTTACTATACCAGGAATACGTCGAAAAGGGGAGCTCGATGTATGTTAAGTGCCGATTGCAGTTTAGCGCGGATAGGAATCTTTTATAAGTTTGTAGGTAGAACAAAACAAAAAAAATACGGAAAAAACAATAAAAATTTAGTAATATAAGGCATTATACACTCGTTATCAATTTAGAGTATATTTTCCTTGGTAAAAGATTCTAGAAGGGAAAAAACCTTTTAATAACTATCCCCTCGTAACTCTTTTTAATGCTCCGTTCGCCTTTTTGAACAACCGAGCCTTGTATATACACAAAATTATTAAAATCTTACACAGCGGCTCTACTTTGGATTTACAGGGGAAATAAAGAAATTCCATTAACATTTTTTTCTTCGAGTACTGTAACTGAATTTTAGGTTATAAGTTCTTCGAGCGATATTAAAATGATCATTTTATGTATATCGTCTTCTTATTTTTAAATTCATTATTTTTTCTCTGAAGACAATTATTTTCTCTTTTCAAAAATTATACACCAGCCTATGATTTTTATACTTTGTTTAGTTCTTAGAAAAAAAGGCACTTTAAAGATCATTCTTCGTAAAAAAAAATTGTCAAAACCGGGCGCATAAAGTTGACTGTACTGCGTAAGTGCGTACTTGCCTTGCACTGAACAATATTGATGTCTTTTTGTCATAACTGATTTAAAAAAAAAAACGATTAAAATGTGTTCCGGAATCGAAAAGTTTGAATTTCGATAGAACTGTCAATTTATCTATTTTTAGGAATTTACTTTTGTTGATTTATTTTCGAAGGTTTGTTAAACCTTTATACAATTGGAAGCTAACATTTTTGAGTAAAGCTATGAAAATAATTTTAAATATGTACACGGTTTTGCGCTATTTTGGAAACAATAAATATGTTAAAACGAGAAATCTACGATTCACATTTATTACTTTTTCTTGGACTTTTTCGCGTCCTCCTTTGCTGTTTTCGGCTTTCTTGCTTCTTCCATTTTCTTTATTTTTTGTGCAAATTTATCTTTGTCCTGTTGTTTCGCAGGTGGTGGCATCCTGTGTCTAAATGTCTTCTTTTCTTTTCGGCGTACAGCGTCACCGCAACCATGTATCTCTTGCATTCCTGTTTTGAGATAAAATTGAAATATTAAAATAATATTTAAAATATTTAAAAATTATAATTAAATTTATAAAATAAACTAACATAAATACTAAGTACCAACCGTGTTCTAAACAAAATCTTTCTTTGCAAAATTCACAATGATAGTGAATGAGTTGTGTTGACTTTTTACAACCAACGAATGAACAAACATAATTCGATTTTGCAAATTCGGCAATTACTTTATCAAAATCGTCTTCTGGTTCCCCAAGATTCAGTTCGTTCTCTACTTTCAGTTTTTCTTTCTTCTTTTTAGACTTGGAAATTTTTTTATCATTTATTTCTACAGGATCGGCTTCATCTTTTTTTTCTGGTTCGTCAGCAGCGATAGTTTCAAAAATGTTGAATCCTTTTCGATTCTGACAACTACTTAAACCAATTCCCTTATCGGTAAGTTTTCTGGGAGTTTTAATTTGTTCTTTTACATTATTTTCGATTTTTACGACATTTTCAACGTCTTTTGCCTCTTCTTTTTTATTTGCTTTTGTTTTTGCTTTCTTTTTAGTATTTCTTTTAGCTGTTGTTTCAATTTCACTCTCTATTTTATCAGCAACTGTAAATAGAACAGATATATTCTTACAGATTTGAATTTTAATAAATTGAAGAAATTTTAAAAAATGGTAAAAAAAGAAAAAAGTGATTAATTACCAGCTAAATATTCCTCTGCAGTTTCCAGTAAACCATTTTCCTCGATGTGAGTTAGAAGACTAACAATTACGTCATTTTTTTCTACAGTTTCACTGTCTCCAATTACTACGAGCAATCGTCTTGCTCTTGTTACTGCAACATTTAATCTTCGAAAATCGGTTACGAAACCAAGTTCTTTTTCCAAATTTGATCTTACCAGAGAAAGGATAATTACTTCTTTTTCTCTACCTTGAAACCCATCGACTGTACTTACTTCTATGGGCAATGAATAGGAGATTAATGATTTTCGAATTAGATCGACCTGAAAAAAAAGAAACCTTCACAAAAAGTTCGAGAATTTATTTTAGAATTTGAGCAAGAGCCTCCCTTTATTTTTGTTATAGAAATTAAACAAAATTCAATGTATGTCTTGATTGTGTTTTAATATTTTAACAAAAGTTTCATGATCACTTTTAAAGCGTTTTATGCTATTTTTAAATAAATATATCTAAATATATAATTATAATATATTTGTAATCTCACTTGTAATGCATAAGGTGTTATCACGCCGATACTTTTATCTGATAAACCAGCTCGAATCAACAAAGAAACTACTTTATTTACAACAACAGCCTCTCCAACGTTTCCTTTAGAACCAGATTCTACTACAGTCTGGTATTCTTCACATTCACAGCCACAGGTATCGATGAATACAAGCGATTCAGCTGAAAAGAATTTCAAGTTGATTATATAAACTTTTTATTATACATTTAATTTACCGCATATAGTATTTCACATAATTTCAAAATTTTCAATTGCTCACATTTGAAATTCCTCTCTCAAATTCATTTACATTTGATATTCTTTTTAAAAGTACCTACTTGTCAAAGGAATTTCCCGAACATCAGGAAGATTTTTGAGCAAATGATGCTTGACTGAATCGTCGGCTTCTAAACTGTTGTCATAGAACCGTTTGCTAGACCACAACATAATCTTCTCGTTCATTCTGTATTGTTTTGTAAGGCACCTAAATGAATCTTTTCCTAATTTTTTTATTGCTCTTTCCATAAGACTCATGTTGAGACCTTGATTTGTTGCTTTTTGACACATTACAACAGGTGGCAGTTGATTAATATCTCCTGCCAAAACAAGTTTTGGTGCATTTGGAATTGCTATCCACATCGATGCCTCCAATGCCTGAGAAGCTTCGTCGACTATCAAAACATCAAAATGATCTTTTGCAACGTGTCGCAAATAACCTTCGTTTGCCGAAGACGAATTTAGCGTACATAGGACTACCTATTCAAAAATATTATTTAATTAGAAATATAATTATTATTCATTCTTTTGATAGTGTCTTTACGGGGCCCTATACTTTCTTTTCAAATTTTTGGAATACCTACCGGGAATTTTCTGAGAACATCATACGTCAACTTATTCAGTCTTTTCTTATATTCTTTATTCAACTCCCTGATTTCCTTATAATTGAATCCTTTTCCCGAACTTCCGATCATTTCTAAATCTTTTATCGATCGTTTTATATCTTGTAGAATAGTGTAACCATCGTCACGTTGCATGCAAGCATCGAGAGAAAATTTCTGAGCCGCATTCATTATTCTTGTAGGATGACCGAGCCTCAGAGGTTTTACTTCAGTTTCACCAAGTTTCACAACCATGTTGTCCACAGCAACGTTTGTGGGGGCGCAAATTAAAACCTTAACAAAAGACAAATTCATATATGTTCTATTCTTTTCTAATATATTTTAAAATTCGTACTTATCAGAAAGTACCTTCTTGCCAAGACGATATAGCTGAACGACCAATTCGACCAAAGTTGTTGTTTTTCCAGTACCCGGAGGCCCTTGAATGATCGCAAAATATTTTCTCTTCAGTGCAAACTCAACAGCAGATTTTTGATCGTTTGCTAAGGATTGATTTGCAAAATTTAATGATTTATTTTCGTCTAAGAACTTTTCCTGTATTGGCAATTCGGCGGTAAGCAATAGACGAACTGTGTTTTGGTCTTCATCGAAAAGAATTCTGATTAAATCCAGAGATCTTGATGAGTAGGCTTCTCTTTTTTCTAAATTACTCAAGGCTCTGTAATAATTTCAACAGATTTTTGTTCAGAAAGATAATAATGAGACAATAAGGTAACAAAAGCAAAATAACAAACTTAATATAATACCTTGTCTGGCATTTGTACGTAAAGTCAGAATCAGTTTTGATAACCGAAAAAACATCCTCATCCTGTATTTCATTATTGAAATTATCATTTGAAGAAATGCTCAATGTAGTATCAGATACATCGGTGACTATTCCTTTTATAGTTTGACCTTTTTGCTTCGATTCAATACAAATTACTAGGTCACCCTGAGACAAACTATTATCGAGAGGCTGTTCATTCGATCTCTCTAAATCAATTTGAAATCTATCTGGACCTTTCCCGGCAACATTTGCCACTTTCAACTTCGTTAAAGCTTGGCCATTTTTTTCCAAATTATGAATAGTCGCCGGCGAAAGATCTTGGAAAAAATTTTGAAGATTTTCTTCTCGCTCCAACAATAATAGTTTGTTGTGTTTGCGCACTAGCTTTGAAATGTGTTCTTCCATTGTTGACTGAGTAAAAAAAAATTAATTCTGCATTACTTTTCCCTATATTTACAGCTTTAAATTATACTTTTCTTGTAAAAAATTTATTTTGCAACAACTTTTTTAGAGTAAATGAAAATGAAACGTGTTTGTATACATTTTCGAGGTTAGAAACGCGGTTTTGACCTTTTGACACTTGACAGAATGACAGTTCATGTGCACATGCGCTGAATGTCACATGCGTGATACTTTGTATTTCTTGTGAATTTACTGATTAAATTCTTTAAAACGAACTCATTTTTTATGCTGTTTTTTCATGTAGAATTTAAGAATTCAAAATATGATTTCCAAACAACTTTTTTTCTTGCCTTTTTCTTACATGCACTTAAAAATTCAAATTCTTGCGCTTAAAAAGAACTGTCACCTTTCTCCAATCAAAACGCAGCTCTAACTGAATATGATCCTCCTTATTGGTGAAATGAATTAAACTTGAAATTAAATCATTTTCTTTAGCCAATGGAGTGCAGTTCAGGTTGTAAATCAATCAAAAAATTCTTCTTAACTTTCTCTCTTTCTCTTTAGTGTGGACGGATCTTAAATTTTAAAGTGCAATGATCGTCTCGCGGACACTCGCGGATTCCGGAGCAAGCCAAGACTCGCTAAGCTAACTTTTCATGAGTACTTTTTAGAGCAACAAGAAACTTCCAAAAAGAGTGTAATATTCAATTTTTGACTACTCGGAAAAAGTCAACCCTCCTTATCAATATTTTTATTGAAAAAAGTGTGTGCAATTGTTGCAAATTGTGTGTGTAAAGTGATCCAAGTTTCCACCGAGTGCCGACATTTTCGTGGTCCTTCGTTGTACACTAGAGAGGTACAAGTTGACAGTATCATACAGAAAATGTAGTTTTGGATTTGGATCAACCTAGAAGATTAGAGATCGAAACTTGGAGGTCGGATGATAAATTGAAGTGTGAAAAATATGATTCGCTGAAACGTCAAACCTGCGGGCGCGTGAGAGCTTCGTCTTGTGCGACTCGCCATATTGGTTCAAAAGTATTGTATTGTGTCAGTGAGGTTCTTGAGATACAGCTTTTCTGTGAATGAACGCGCAACAAAAAGGATTGAGAATGGAGGAGACGAAGATCATTTATCACATCGACGATGAGGAGACGCCCTATTTGGTTAAGTTGAATATCGTCCCCGAAAGGGTTACCCTTGCCGATTTCAAATCTAGCCTCAATCGGCCAAACTACAAGTATTTCTTCAAATCAATGGACGATGATTTTGGGTAAATCTATCAATTTTTACAAGACTTTTCCCAGCGATGGCCATTGGATTTGTTTTCTTATTTTCCCATGTAAAAAAGCTCGTTGAAAGTTGAATCTTTATTTACGTGAGAAGGATGCTGTGTGTTTTGACAATTACCCCTTCCACACATCCACCCTTCCTTCTGCCGCAACTCTTCCTCGAATCCGAGCCTCTCTTGAAACCTCTTTCTTCTCTTATCGTCTGTATCGTGATTCTTTTGAAGCTTATCTTTCCATTGACCCATACTGGGCTCGAAATGGCACATAAAATGCTATGCGTTTACTTTTGAAAGAAATGGATTTCTTGTATTGCATTCCTCAGCGATTTTTGTTGAAATATATATATATATATAAATATGTATAAGCTTTTACATGGCATTATATCAACAGTATGAATTTCTAGGTAGATATTGAGTTTCTTTAAAAATACTGCAGTTTAGTTTTGAATAGTTCAAATTCAAATACAAATTTTTTCACCTTCGAAAGCTTGAATTTTTGAATGTCATTGATCGGAAAAATATTGTTTTATACCCGAAAATAGGATTTTTTTCTTCTATTTTAGTGACCACCTTTAACTTTCTTTAAATATGTATTATTTGATTTTTAAGCTGTATTTAACCAAGTTATAAATAAAAATTAAATGCTGTTTAAACTGAAAGAAGATTTTTAAACTGCAAAGAAGATCTAGGACGTTAAAATATGCCTTTCTCGTTTGTTTAGGGTCGTTAAAGAAGAAATCGTGGATGACGATGCACATCTTCCTTGTTTCAATGGACGTGTTGTCTCTTGGGTATGTTTGCTATTTTACCCTAATTGTACTTTCGAATCTGGCACGGTACTTATTGTAAAATAGAGGATTGGACGGATTTCCTTTCGTTTAAAATTCGTGCTCAGAAACATCAGGAAGGAAAAATAGAGTGCGATCTTTAAAACTTATTTCTCTAAAATTATTATCATCTCTTGAATGACCTAACTTTTATTCACAAGCATTTTTCATTCTCTGTACTTTTATACTTTTAGATTATTTGAGAATCTAATTCTTTTATTGAGATTGTCATCAGTTTTACTCAAAATATGGAATTAGTTAAGCATATATTCGAAGAAAAATAATAAAAGTAAAAAAAATCGCTTCTCAAGTAATTGGTATCAATATAATTTGACTGATTAATTGTTTAACAGTTGGTGTCTGCTGAAGGAAGTAATGTATCAGACGGTGCTTCTCAATGCACAGATTCTGTAGCACATGGCGAAACAAAACATGATCGTGTCGATCATGTTGCTCCAGGTCTTACAACCCGAGGTCCGTTACCTCTTTCCCACGACGATACGCTCACAGAAACAGAAAGTATTATAAGCAGTCGACAAGGTCATCATTTACACAAAACCTCTAGACACCATGCAGATAAATACGAAAAATATAACAAATATAATGGTATGTTTTACTAAAGCACTTTATTTTCATGATTCATCTCTCTATTGAGTGCTCGATTTTTCAGTACTAGAATTTAAACCATGGACTACTGCAATCTAAATCTAAATCTATTTTTCATATTCTATAGGACTTCGCATAAATGGTCACTCAAAGCATCGCTCAGGTCATGGTTACGAAAGTGCTTCGATTCTTAGCTCTGATATAGAGACCTCTACTTTTTTGGAATCAGATGACGATGCAAGTAGTCGTATCACATCAACCACAGGAGGTCGGCACACTAATATGAGTAGCACAATCGACAGAGCAACCTTAGGTACATTTTTCTATTTTAATTTGTAGAAAATTAAAAATCTTTATTTGATAGACCCCATTATTTCATTTTGTATTTTTTATTGATTATATTTTTTGATTTATTAGATCGACGCCGACCTCAAAGACGACGTCGTCATCGGCTTCCACCGATGTCGAGAGCATCCTCAATCAGCAGTATTACAGACAGCACAATGTCCTTAAATATTATAACAGTTTCTCTAAACATGGATACAGTCAATTTCCTGGGGATTAGTATCGTCGGGCAGAGCAATAAAGGCGGAGATGGCGGTATCTATGTCGGCTCAATAATGAAAGGGTACGGAATTTTGTACCAAAAAATATGAAATATTCATTTGCCCTTTTTATTATATAATTTAAACAGTCTAGTTTAATATACTCAATCTGTATAAAACATCAATTTAGCACAGAGAACAGAAATGAATATTTACTATAAAGCAATAATGATCGAATTGATATTCAGTAATCTTACCTTTGATTTTTTGTTTGGATTAAAAGTGGAGCCGTGGCCTTGGACGGTCGAATAGAACCTGGAGATATGATTCTTCAAGTAAACGATATCAATTTTGAAAACATGTCCAACGACGAGGCTGTTAGGGTGCTGAGAGAAGTGGTCCAGAAACCAGGGTAAAATATTTTTTTCTCTAATATATGTCTCTGAAACTAGAAAATATAAAAAAAATTATGTGAATTCAGAAAGGCTCTAAATTAATTTTGTAAATTGCAAAATTTTTACATTTAATACATTTTTATTTCAGGCCAATAAAGTTAGTGGTTGCTAAGTGTTGGGATCCGAATCCAAAGGGCTACTTCACTATTCCCAGAACTGAACCAGTTCGGCCGATTGATCCTGGTGCTTGGGTTGCTCACACTGCTGCCATAAGAGGCGAGGGTTTTCCACCTCGACCTCCTAGTGCTACAACTTTAACTTCTACATCTAGTAGTCTTGCTAGCACACTGCCAGATACAGAGCGTAAGTAAAAAATTATTCTTTCGTACCTTTCGTGAAAAAATTATTAGTAAACATAGTAAATTTATAATTAAATCTTGAACGCTTATTGGCATTTCAGAAGACCTCCACTTAACGATAAATACGGACATGCCGACTATAGTGCGTGCGATGGCTCGACCGGATTCAGGATTAGAGATTCGGGATCGAATGTGGCTGAAGATCACAATTCCAAATGCTTTTATTGGTGCAGATGTCGTTGACTGGCTTCATAGCCACGTTGAGGGTTTTATAGATCGACGTGATGCTAGGAAATATGCTTCACTGATGCTGAAGGCCGGCTTCATTAGGCACACTGTGAATAAAATAACATTTTCGGAACAGTGTTACTACATTTTTGGCGATTTATGTTCAGCTATGAACAATATGAAACTTGACTGCGATACGGTCGGTCCTTTGCCACCGCCTAGTGCTTGGGATATGCCTTATTCAGGAACTTATGCTCCACATTCTGCAACAGGGTACAGTCCGATGCCATTTAACTTTACGAGTGAGCCTACGGTTTATGGATATCATCGGGAAGAAAGCGTTCATAGTGGATCTGGTAAGACATTTTTTTTTTATTTTTATCTTATTTTTCTTTGCTCAAGAGATAAGGTCAACCGTGGGTTATGCATTTTCTTTTGTTCTACAAATTTGATAGTTTGGAATTTGTGACTACTTTTATTTTCAGACTTTTTTTAGTCAACTTGCTTATTTTTTAATACTTTTTTGTTCTGTTTCCAAAATAAATTATAATTCTAAACCATTTATTTCTAGATAATTTGAATCACTTAAAATTGTTTAATGAAATCATCCTTCTGTAATTTATTGTGTTTCTAACGAAGTTTTGTTATTTTTCATCCTCTGTTTAATTGAGTAGGTTGGTCGCAGGGCAGGGAAAACTTGGATGTCAGGGAAACTTCATGGAATTTTATCGGTAAGGGAAAGTGAGCGAAAAGTCCGGGATTAAAAAAATTGAGTTAAAATACAGGAAGTTTTGTCCGAAAGGAAATTATTTACCATTGATTGAACTGGAATTCATTTGAATTAATTACATTCACTTGTATTGACGTGGATTTCAATTTAATTCATTAGAATTTAATGAAATTGACCTATGTTTTATATGAATTCAATTAAATTTACTATAGTTTTTGTGGGAACTTTTTGAATTGAAAATTTTTAAAAGAGAATAATTTTTAATTTAACTAAGTATTAAAAATGAAATAATTTCAAGTTGAAAAGATGTTCAACTTATTTTAATTTTAGGATTCGAAAACTTTGACGGTTTAGATTTTTGAAAGTTTTATGTTCAAATATACAATTTTGAAGGTCATAAAATTAATTATTTTATCAAAAGACCATTTTCAACCCGGAATACAGTGAAATGACCGGAGATATATTTCTGAAATTTCTGGCTACTCTGCGATTGAAAAAGTTACGTATCCCTTTTTATCGCAGTAGAACCATTAAATGGAGATAATTTCGAATGCTTTCAGGTGGTAGTAGTGCAGGCAGCGAGCATATTTGTAAGGAACCAATTCACGACGTGAAATCCTGTTCGTCAGCTTCCGAATCCGAGCTTCACATGCCGTCTGTGCCAGCCATGCCAAAGCAGAATTCAGGTAATGGAAATGGTTCTAATGGAAAAAGATCTAACGGTAGTCGCAGTCGATCCAGTGGTTCCGAGCAATCAGTGCAGACAGGAACTGGCTCTGGAAATCAGCAAAACCAGCAAGATCTATCTGGTAGTAGACAGTCATTTCGCATTGCGATGGGCAATCCTTGTGAATTTTTTGTCGATGTTATGTAGATGTTGGTGTTGTAAATAGCTCCGACATTACTCCACAAGGTCTCTGAAAAAAGACTTAAAACTAAATCGATTCTTGCCCCTAAATAAAAAAATTGTATATAAATATTTTTTAAACGCGGTGAATTTTATACTTTTCGAAAGCTTTTTGCATTCGAGTTGTTTTTCCAGTTGACCTAGATGGAATTTATTGTCTGCTTTGCTCATGTTTCGCGTTTGACGTTCATGGTCGAAAAATCTAAAAAAATTTTGAGATAAATTTTTTCGAAACCTGCACGTCAAACGTGAAGTAAATTTTCTCCTTTTATAAAGCATTTTGGAATACAGTTTCCACGTAGTTTTTTTGGATTATTGACTTTTTTATGCATGCGACACACTATCAAAATATTGATATGGCTCTCAGTTGTAAAATCGTAGATCGTCACTTTGATATTTTTTTCTTTATCTGTAATACCACTTTTAGTACATTGATTATTTTATAAAAATAGTAAAGTAATTTCTCCTTGGTTTTTAAAATATTAAAAATCTCTAGATTTTTATTCTAACAGTTTTTACTTTTGAAGTAAACTTTTATTTTTTTTAAAGATTTCATTTTAAAAATTAGAAATTTAGATAACTAAATTGTATTTAGCAAGGGAAAAAGAGAGTATGTAAAGTATATTTGGTTTATTTTATCTTTTCGTAAACGAAACGTTTTTAGGGCCAATAGTTGAAATTCACGAAGGCACGCTGACATTGACCGTGATTTTCTATTTCGTCGGTAGACGTAAGCACCCAAAAAGCACACGCATGATTTATGTTAATAACACGGGGCTCTTCTGTAGCAAGTGATTTACGTAAAGACGAAAGTAACCAATTGAGAAAAGAGATGCATGAACTTGTAATATCTTGTTATTTCGTCGCTTGAAGAGAGAGTGTCGCCATTAACATTGTTCCATTGATTGCGTTTTAGGATTATCTACGACAATGGGGCAGCTATTTCTTTAAAAAGTCTTCAAGATAATTATCAAGTATCGAACGAACGATTCGTCAACTCCGAAAGTAAGGAAGATTACGTTTACGCAGCCACGATATTCCTATTCTCGTTACTTGAACTTAAAGTTAATGACCCTCGCACATCCGTTCGTTGTTCACCTGATGAATCGTTCGAAGGGTACGTAACCTGTATACATCCGTACGATCATACATTTATATATATAAATAAATAAATATATATATATATATAAATATATATGTATTAACATGTGCATATATATTACGTTAGAATTGTTAACTAAATGAAGAAACATAACCGACAATTAGAATTCTGTGCCATCTCATCACAGAGTTGAGAAAACAGCTTTTGTAGAAAACAAGTTTCTTTTCAGTTTTTTTATGTCTATACAGGGTGCTCGGTGAGGTGTCTTGTTAACTGAGACCACAAAAACTAGAGCAAGAACTAACAATAAGTTGAAAGCTACACCTACAAAATGTAAAAGTAATTGTAGTTTTCGACTTAGTTTTTGCTCTAGTATTTGTGATCTTATTTAAGGAGACAATTTGACGAACATCATTTATACATATAATTATCTTTTTATTTTTTATCTACATGTACATAACTACATAGCTTAGATATCAAATGTCTAAGGATTAACCATTAATCAGATTTAATTCTTCTATAATATAATTTTATTTAATTCAACGTGAATCCATTTTGGCCTCAATGAAATTAAATTAAATAGATTGTAAATCAATTAAATTTAATTAAATATTTTATTATTTCAATTATTAGTTGAATTCTTTAGAATTTGGTTGAATTTCAGTCCTCAAGTGGTCAAGTGGTTAATCCTTAACAAAAATCTCTTCAAGTTTAGAGGTCTTAAAATTCAAAGCCTAGATTCATTAAAAAAATTTTTTTTCTACTTTAAACGATTTCATATTTTGAATTTCTAATTTTGTAAAAATCTAAAGTTTTCAAATTAAAATGTTTTTCGAATAAAATTAAAGTTAATATTACAATTTTCTACAGATAGGATTTCAACTCTGATAGATTTGAGTGTTTGCAGAAATCGACGTGTAAATACTAACATAATGTACCAATATTGAATGTGCCATCTAAACATCCTTAGACTAAAATCGAAAAAAAAATTAATGTACGCTGTCGGAATCGTAAATGCATTTTTTACTCATTTTCTATCGTAAGCTCTGTGCATGAACTCGTGGATTATCAAAATGGAAATAAAATTTATTTTCCTGTTAGACTAAGGTAAGTCGAGTACCGTTTGTCGAAACATGTACAAGTTAGAGGTGTATGGCCAATTGTATTTTAATCATATTATTTACTGTTTCCTTTATACACGTATAATATTGTTTTTGAATGTATATTATTATTATTATTTCTTGCAAATGAAAGATTTTTAAGTCAGAGAAACTATATCGTTAGACTTGTGCGAAAATTCAGTCTCGAAATTCTCTGAATCTTAATTAAAATTATAAAGAATTCATTAATTATTTATAAATTATTTTGACAATGCTTTACAGTAATTTTATCATTTGTACAGCCTTATCGATTTTTTAATATAATTTATTCTATTTTTTTAACTCTTTTAAATTATCTTTATAATTTTATTTATCCGTAACTATTAAAAATCTTTGATAATATTTTGTGATCAATCATATTTTCAGAGAATGTTTGTGACTGAATTGAAATAGTTGGATTAACTGTTTTGAGTTAATTTAAAGCTTCGCACATAAATTTTACTAACTTCGCACAGACTATTAAATTAAAAAAAAAAATCGAGAATACAGTGCTCGATGTATTTCGTATACGTAAAATTTGACGATGTCGAAAATATAATCAGTGTATTGTCTACGCGCAGAAAGAATGTAGTTAGGTCGTAAACGATTGTCAATTCTTCGTGCGACCAGTTGTAACCGAACAAAAGTACGAAAATCTAAATCTTAGAAAAAAAAACGAACTAGGAATCTTGCAAAAATTTGTGATATTTTAGTACAGTCGCAGTTTTTACGGACATATGCAGGTATAAGTTTTTTGGTAGGGACAAACATTTCTAATTAGATTTGTAGAAAAGTGCAGCAGTGTTAAAAAAAAACATGAAATTTTTATAACCAATCAATTGTTATGTTTATATGTATTAATTGTTTTATTTCTGGTTCGAGAAATACAAATAATCGTCTAACTGACAATTTTAGTCAGATTAATTTTTTAGAACTATATTGTTTACTTTTACTTAAACTTTATTTACTTCGATTGTGATACAGAATTTGTTTTTAGTACATGGTACACTTTAAAAATGTAAAAATTAATTTTTTTAAATTATTTCGCATTTTAACGCTGCTGTGCGTGAAACTTTATAGAATCAATGCGATTGTAACGATTAGATTTGTAAACTGTAATGTAGAATACAGTCACTCGAGCACAAAGCAAAATACTGCTTCGCATATTTGGATGATAAGAAGTCTATTTTTATTGGTCCGATGGACTTTTCTGGATCAGGGTTTACTATAATAATAATAATAATAATAATAATAATAATAATAATAATAAAGTGGTCTGACTAAATATGTATACTATCACGTTTACTATTTATTAAAGCTATACATATTAAGCTTTGAAATAAGCGGAAGAAAAGTTGCATAAAGGATTACTGGATTATGCAAAAGCGACTAGAATAAATTAGAGAGAAATGCAATTTTCAATTAATAATCCGTTAAGCTGCATTTGCATCGGAAGAAAACGGGCTGAGGGTGAAAGGACACGGAAACACATGTTTTATTTTTGAAAGTCAAATCTTTGTCAATA
Organism: Synergus gifuensis; assembly: GCA_904066015.1. Lineage (NCBI taxonomy): Eukaryota > Metazoa > Arthropoda > Insecta > Hymenoptera > Cynipidae > Synergus > Synergus gifuensis. The sequence goes on from CAJFCO010000082.1 coordinate 959,040, forward strand.
ATTTAGTCATTACTATCAAGTGTTTCTGCTTTTCCCTGAGTTTTGCCTGTGGTTTCGTTTCTCTTCCCTAGATTTATTAAACTTTGGTGTTTAACAGATATTTTAATTGTTAGCAATCCGTTTCAGCGTCAAAAGCATTCCATAATGCAATAGGTCTCGAATAGAAATCGCAATATTGAGGATCTAAGAATGAATGAATGATTTTTAAGGTTTTATGCTCTCAATATTTTTTTTCTCAGTGAACATATTATGCATCGAGAGACATTTCTTTCAATTTTTCAATTTTTAAATGAATTAAAACTGTAAAATATCGAAAACTTAATTGTTTTTAAATCAAAAAATCATTAACTGATAATAAAAATAAAAAAATTCAAAAAATATATTTAACAATTTAAACTATGTTTATAATTTCTCGTTTTCCTTTTGAAAAATTGAAAATCACTTGATGCAAATGAGAACAGTAATTTTTCTGGAAGGGAAAAAATAATTATTTACGCTTTAAAGCTGACAATTCGCTTCGTGAATTACTTGCATGTACAGAAAATAATTTATACAATTCGCAATGTGCACATTATACACTGTATTAAGATATTTGAATACACGAATTTTTAAAATACACCGTGGTGTTCGTTTCTCCGATTAAAGTGACTCAGTTTCACGAGCACGCCTTCACCTGCATGGTTTGTACAGCACAATTTACAAATTATCAATGATTATATAGCTACAAATAACTGAAAATTATATAGTATATTTGAAAATATATCTGAAGAACTATTTAGTGATAATTTTGTGACGAAAATTATTTAGTGCGCTTTGTAATCATTGATAACTATTAAGTGTTTTTAAAATTCAATAAAAGTTTGCATGATTCTTTTTCATCAGATTGTTATATTCAACCGGCAAAAATAACCTTTTTATTTATATTTAATTTACGCGTTAAGCTTAATTTTCTAGGCAGCAATTTAAAAATTAATTTGTGAAAAAAAAACTCAATTGGAGTTAGAATTATATTTTTTTTTGTATCGAATAGCAGCGCTCTTTTGGTCAAATATTTTAAATATCAACTGTAAATATCAAAGTTTGTATTCTTTAATTTCAATGACAGAAATTTAAAATATATATATATTTAGAGAACACTCCAAGTAAAATTAGCGTTTAAGGGTGTTGGACCCAAGTGTTAAGCTCAAAATTCCATTCTCCATTTTACTCAACGAAAATTATAGATAAATATTTTTTCGCTCTGTAGCGCTAATCTTTTTCCAAATGTAAGACTGCATACAGAGTGAAAAAATATTTAATTTTAATACTTTTTACATAAAATGAAGAATTCAAAATCTAACTTCAAAATTGAATATTTTCATTTTACTTAAAAAATATTTGAATTAGATATTTTCTCGCTCTGTACGCATAATTCCAATTAAAAATTGATTAATTCTACAAAGGGAAAAAATTCAAAATTTAATATTTGTTGAGTAAAATGAAGAAATCGAATTTTTAAATTAGAACTTGGCTCCGACACCCTTAATGTCACAAATTTTTTTTAATTCAATCCTAATTGTAAGATACAATTTTATCTGTGACATGCAAAAGAATTTCTTTGGTTCTTTTAAAAATTCTTTTGGGCACGCAACCGTAGATTGAAAAGGATATAATAAGGTAATTTTTGTGCCTTGCTGCACTGGTGGGTGAAACAGGGCGTCGCACGCAAGAGGAAAGTCACACTCAAACCAGTGACCTGGATAATAGCAGAGAGGATACTTGTAAGTTTTCTTATGCTCCAAACATTGATTCAAAAAGATAATTTCTAAAAAAATCCTGAAGTAAGAGGTATTAATTTCTTGATTGAAAACTTGTTGAAAGATACACAATAATAAATAAAAATTGATGATTAAACTGAATTTTAATTTTTACTAACTGAATTTTCTCTTTCTTTTTCAGACGAGGAAGATATTTTGGAATACCACTTCCTGCACAAATGAGGAATACAGCCTCGAAGTCATCATACGTAGTAATAGTGATAAACTGGTTGATGGCTCATTAAACAGTTTCACCAGTTTCACCAGTGGCTAGAGCTTCGCGAGTGAAAAATAATTTTATATATATTTCATAGGCAAATTTTGATAAAGGCCACTTTCAAAACAATTAAAAGGAAGTCAAGTTCGTAACTCGACTATAATTATCACGTAAGAGCATAGGAGTCGATGTATTGTTTATGATAGATAATTAATTATAATGAGCTAATTATATGTATCGAAACTAAATGACTAAATTTCAAAAGCAAGGATCAAACTCATACTCAAAACTATGGGCGCGTTTTTAAACCTAGTACTTTTTTTTACCAGAATATCACACTTTTATTGAAGAGGTGATTTTTTGATAGAAGAATTTTTTAATCTAGAATTTTTAAACAACTTTTGCATCAGTTTTCAAAGACTAATAATACGATTTTATATCCGTGGTTTTAAAACAGTGTAAAAAGACTAAGAAATACTTAGACAAGACTCAGCGTCCCAGTTTCAAAACCATTTGTCACTCAAATGTAATTTATAATTGAGAAATAAGAATGTCTTTTATCAGATTATATCGACTGTTCATTTTTTATATCACACAAATTATTATATATATTTTATGTTTGTATGTATATATAATTGATGTTCTTTTATTATAGTTTTGAAGTTGACAAGATGACGTCACTTTTTAAACCACAAAAGTAAATAGATTGGGTCAAAATGTTTCCAATTGTAGGGGGAGGTTTTTTCGTATCCTCGCTTTTTTTACCAATCGCAAGTTTGAGTCAATATCAATGGAAATGATATTTAGCGAAAATGAAATCAATGAAAGCTTGGGTTACATGCCAAACAAATATGATTGCTTGTATTGGAAAACTTTTGAGGAAAATGTTTTTACCGAAAATGATAAAACGCAAAGTGAGTTAAAATTCTTATTATCTATTTTTATTAATTTTATTAGTGGAAATACTGATGGCAGGCAGGGCAGGCTTTGAATTGATTTTTTTGCCACTTAAGGCTTAGAGCAGTTCAAAGCCTGTGATGTAAATAACATTAGAAAAGCAATTAAGAGAAGAGAAGAGTTGTCAATAAAAGGCCCACGCCTATTAAAATGGAAAATGCGAAAATCATTTAAACGATCAGTATTTTCTAATTAAGTGCAATTAGGGTCAATTGGTAAAATCGAAGAGCAGACAAAAAACCCTAATTCGTTTGAATGCAAGCATTCTGATTTATAAACCTATAGAGTGCCTGGAGTAGTTTAGCAATTTATCTTGGGTTCGAAACTCTCCTACCTATAAAACTTCACTATATACCTGAAATAGCGTATGTGAACGTAATACGTGTTTGAATGTCAGAATGATATTAACTACAATCGCAACGAGCTCAGTCGCATTTAATAGATTAATTCTCTACTCTCAGCAGAGACATCAGTGTCGTTCGAATCACCCAGATTGACATTCATATTCGCCCCAGATACTCAAAGATCAACAAGCTTTTGTCAGATCTCTTCCTTCTCCACTCTTTCATCTTTTAAGTTTCTTTCAAAATTAATCCTCAACAAATTTCTATCCACAAAGTGTTCATTGTGGTGAGTTCTGATACAAAAGTGCATCGAGTGTTTTTTGAAAGTTAAAAAATACAAGTTTTGTGAATTTCTGATGAAAATTGAAGATTTATTTACTTTGATTGGTTTTCTGAAAGGAAGAATTAGAGGAAATAAAAATTTTGTAACGATAAGTTATCTTTTTCTGAAAATTGGGTTGGTAAAATTCAAATTCTATGGATGGAAATTTCTAATTTATGGATTTTGAACGAAAGTAGTTAATTTTAATTTTCAAAAAATGATATTAAATTCTTTTGTCAATTATTCTTGAATTTTTACTGATTCCTTCTCAAGAAAAGAAAACATGTTATTTATTTTCTAATTCTCCGGATCAGACTGTTTAGAGCTTTCATTGTGGAATATTTAAGGTAAATTGGTGAGTGGGAGTAAATGGCTAAAATGATGATTTCAATGATCCGGTCCTTTATTTCGTTTCATGGTCGCTAGTGATAAAGTGTTTGAATCTTTGACAAATGTTTTTGATTAGAAAATAGCAAGTATAAAAAAGGAACATTAGCTCCCTCCTGATAATGATAATTATTGCTCGTTTAATAATGATTGACTCTTAAGTGAGAACGAACTGAATGATTAATACTGAAATGACCATCAGTGATTTTATGAACGAATTTTTTTTTTTATGAAGAGAAACAAAAATTGAAACGAAGGCTTTTTATAGAAAAAATGAGGAGTGGAGATCAATTGAGCCAAATCAGTGACGACGATTGTTATGCAGGTGGCATTTGTCCCTCCTGCAGGCTGGCCATTAACAAGGACACCGGCAGATTGAAGTACGTAATTCTCTATGACATAATATATATCTCTTTTGAATTGATCTTAATTCAATCTCAAGCCAGAGATATTAATTTAATATTCTTTGGTAGCTATTACAGGCTTAGAACTGACACACTTTTGTTTCTTTGTGTTTCTGTTTTTATTACTTTTCCAAAAATTTCTTCCAATTGATTATCTAAATTTCTAATGAAAAATTTTGGAAAAAAATATTCAATAGATTTTTGATTACGTTAAATCAGATGGTGCGTCGGGCGAACTAAATTTTGGCGAGCTTGGATAAGATATATGCTCCTTATACCTGCAGTAATTTTACCAGTAACTATTATTTTTATTGCCTTATCTCGATCTACTGTCGTTGGCAAATTTTCACTTCATCAACCAACGGACAAAAGCACAGAGAGAAGACGCGAAGTATCAACCGAATCATCAATTAATTACTTTTGTAAGTGATAATTTCTGTTGCCCAAACTATTTTTTTTTATTTTGATTATTTTAGGACACAGAAAGTTTAATTTTCTTTTGACATAAATTCTTTAAACTAAGTAAAAAATACTCCACTTAAAGAGAATAATTAATAATAAATCAATTAGTTTTTGCAAATTTATTCCGATTATTACTTTTAGCTACAATTCCAAGTCACTTAGATGAAGCAGAAGGAGAAGATCGAGTAATATTATCTGACGTGGAAACTAGTTTTGTACCTACGAATACATTTGTCGAAACAAAACCTCTTCAGCGACACAAAAGAGAAATGCATCAGGTATTTTAAACAGTCACATTATAATTTGTATTTGTTTTTCTAGCCTATTCACGACTTTTTCATTTTTTATAAAAAAAAATCATTAGAATAATTTTGGACAAGATTCGATGATTTGGAATGATTTTAATAATGATATTCCCTATCCACGTATTTGGAATCAATACAATTCAAAACATAATTTCTCTTCGATTCGGGAACATGAAAAGGAAAAAGATTCTCAAACGTGGCTGCACAAAAACAATTTAAGAAAAAATTTAGATCCCTGTGATAAATTCAGAGAATATTTAACTCAGAAGAGAGATTCTGAGGATTATAGAAATGATCTTCCGCAATTGCAAGTAAATTATTTTCGTAGTACAACTTTGTGAACATTAATGTTTCACTTGCTCCTTCTCGAAATAATTCAATTACCAGAGAATTAAATTAAAACATTAGTTTCCGAAGCGAGGGGTGCATAATTTTTTTTTTTAAAGTTCAATTTCTAATTTTAAAACAATCTCAAACAATAAGTTATCAAGACCGACTGCAGTAGTTATGTACCCCTTCAGTATTTATCTTTGAACTATTTTTACAATCTTGAAATGAATTGAATTAAATTCAAAAAGTTTAAATCAGATTAGAATTAGGGATGACTTGAACCTAGATTCAGATTGCCCTGATGAAAAAGTGGAAGATTTCTTAGCGAATGATAATCCAAGGGTGGAAATTAAAATCTTAGATTCTACCGAGGCCGATGCTAACGATTACGAGGAGTTAGTACCTCATTTCAAAGAATAATTTTTACTTTCGTGTCGAATGTGACTTCCGGATTTTTGCACGTTGTAGAGCAAACGAGCTCGTCAACTTAGAGGCAACAGTAGGTAATTTGGCAAAATCACAGATGCCTTGGCAATTGTCGGATTCAGTCAACAGCGACGAAATGGATGAGGATGAATCTCAAGAACCAGAAGATTATGAAGAAGAAGACGATTTGCCAATATTTGATAATTCTTGGATGCAGATGGTCAATTTGGATGATAAAGCTGACGATTTTTACACCTTCTGGAAAGGCGAAGGAAATCGAAATAGCATTCGCAAGACCCAAGGTACATTTCTCTGGAAATTATTTTTAATATTTTGGATATAAGAGTTTAAAAATTTTTGTTTAGAAATAATAAACCCCTACCAATCAAAATCTATTTCAGCAAAGATGATGTTGAAATATATGGATACAAATGCAGATCCTTGTGAGGACTTTTATCAATATGCTTGTGGCAACTGGCAAAAACATAATCCAATTCCGAAAGATAAAGCTGGATACGATACTTTTGAAATGCTAAGAGAATCCTTGGATTCGGTTTTGAAAGAACTGTTAGAAGAACCAATTCCTCAAAATTTAAAAGATTCCAATGATGCTATCGTCAAAGCGAAGCACCTTTTTCAAAGTTGTATGAATTATGGTCAGTACGTATCCTTTTCATTTCTACTTGTTTTAAATTAAAAATTTAATTAAAAATATTTAATTTAAAATTTAACTCGATAAAGCATTAGTAAAATATTAAATTAAATCAGTGCAAAACCGAAAACGGTTCTGATATGGAATTTTCCCTTCAGATTTCCGAATAATTTAAAGATCCTGTGGATCAAAATTTCAAAACAATATATATTGTCTTCATCTCTGCAATCTAGAGATCTTGGAACAAAGAATGGAGAAGCCTTTGCTCGAGCTTTTAGATGAACTCGGTGGCTGGCCAATTCTTCGTCCAGACTGGAGCCCTGAAAAATTCGATTGGCTTTTGTTGATCGCACAATTGCGTCTATATAATAACGATATTCTTATTTCTGAGTGGGTTGGACCTGACATTAAAAACAGCGATCAATATGTTATACAAGTAAGAATTAAAATTTGAAAATTAATTTATATTATTATTATTTATTTATATTGTTTCCATTGTTTATACCTCTATATAAATATTCTAATTAAATTAATTTACAGTTTGATCAAACATCCCTGGGTTTACCAACAAGAGACTATTTTCTTCAACCCTCGAATGCAGCTTACCTCAACGCGTATAAAAGTTACTTGATTAAAGTAGCAACCCTACTAGGATCACCTTTGGAAAATGCAGAAAAGCAGGCAGAAGAATTAATTCAATTCGAAAGAAAGCTAGCAAAAGTATATTTAAAATTTGTTTAGACAAAATTGGAGAAAAAATCTCTAATTAGAATCAAAAATTAAGTTTTTCAGCTTTTTCAAATTAATTTTGTCGCATAGATCACATCTTCACCAGATGAGAGGAGAAACGTTTCTGACCTTTATAAGAGGATGAGCATAGGAGAATTAAGAGTGATGATTCCACAGATAGACTGGCATCGATATTTATCAATCGTTTTAGCTCGTCCTGTCAATGTTTCAGAACCAGTTGTAATATTTGCGCTTCAGTATATACAGGATTTGGTGAATCTTATTTCAAAAACTTCACCGAGGTAAGATCTTCTGTAAAAATGAAAAAAAAAATTTCATTACCTATTTTAAAAAAATATTTTTAATTGGCTTATTTATAGGACTATATCAAATTACCTTTTGTGGCGATTTGTAAGGCACAGAGTTAATAATCTCGACGATCGCTTTCAAGAAGCTAAGCAGAGATTTTATTATATTCTTTTTGGACGAGAGAAAGCTCCACTTCGATGGAAAAATTGTGTCACCCAAGTAAATTCAAATATGGGAATGGCAGTTGGATCAATGTTCGTTAGAAGATATTTTGATGAAAACAGCAAAAATGATGTAGGTTTACAAAATATTGTCCTGAATATATTGTCCTGATCATAAGTTGAGTATCAAATTTTCTATTATTCACAGACGCTGTCAATGACTCAGGAAATTCAGCAATCTTTTAGAGAATTATTGAATAAAATCGCTTGGATTGACAGAGACACAAAAAAAATAGCAAGCGAAAAAGTGGACGCGATGTTTCTTCGGATTGGATATCCAGATTTTATTTTAGATCCAGAATTGCTCAACGAACGCTACAAAGATGTAATTAAATTTGAATTAAGACTGCTTTTCCGACTTTCAGAATTTTTTTGAGTATAATACTTTTTAAATTTCAGGTTGTAATTCGGCCAGATAAATATTTTGAGAATACTTTAAATATTTTGCATCATTTAACTAGAGTCGAACAGGATCGTCTTGGAAGTACTGTTAACAGAACTCTTTGGAACACTGCTCCAGCGGTCGTGAATGCTTATTATAGCCGAAATAAAAATCAAATAAGTCAGTTCTAATTATTATTTGAATCTGTTCAATTATTCGGTTCAAATAAATCATCACTGGATATAATTATTAATAATTTGGTTAGCGATTGTTTTAATCGAAAGCTTTCTAAATTAAATTCTGATTTTTATAGTGTTTCCTGCTGGAATTCTGCAACCACCTTTTTATCACAGATACTTTCCCAGAAGTTTAAATTACGGAGGAATTGGAGTCGTTATTGGTCACGAGATTACTCATGGTTTTGATGATAAAGGTCGCTTATTTGACAAATATGGAAATTTGCACAGATGGTGGAAAGATGAAGCAATCGAAGAATTTCATCAGAGAGCCCAATGCCTAATTGGTATGACAATTTTTAATTATTAATGTAAGAATAAATTATTATACATAAACTTATCAGTCTTTTTTTTAAAAAGATCAATATAGTCGATATACAGTGACAGAAGTTAACATGCCAATCGACGGTGTCAATACTCAGGGAGAAAATATTGCTGACAATGGTGGAATCAAGCAGGCCTTTAGAGTAAATATAAAAAAAAACATTTTTTTTTCTTTTTAAAATAGGAAACATTTCTAATTTAAAGTAAATTTAAAAATTTGTAATACCTTTCTCCAGGCTTATGAAACGTGGCTGAGGACAAATAGAGACGAAAATGAAAATCTTCCAGGCATCAATGCAACCGGAAAGCAGTTATTTTTCCTTAATTTTGCACAAGTCTGGTGTGGTTCGATGAGACCGGAAGCAACAAGAAATAAATTGAAGACTGCAGTGCATTCGCCTGGTAAATTTCGAGTGATTGGCACGCTTTCTAACACAAAAGACTTTGCAGAAGTATTTAATTGTCCTCTTGGGTCGCCAATGAATCCGACCAAAAAGTGTTCAGTTTGGTGAAAAGAAGATAATTAACGTTAGGAAAGCTGTTAGGTGAAGCTTCAAAAAATTTATTTATATCGCTAAAACTGAGCGCGTGACACATTTATATTTACTTTAGAGGCAATGAAGGAAAATATATACTCCATTCCTATAATAATTTCTTTCACATTCTTATGGGAAAAAAATATTTTTTTAACAAATGCCTTTATTCATTATTGACTATTTTTATTAATTTATTTTAATTAACTATTTACTATATGCTTTATAGGAAAGAATGGAAAGAGTGATGTATGTATATATCTTTTTCGATATTGTATCAAATTGTATGTTAGTACTGCCGAATAAAATAAATGATTAAAAATACTTTATCACTTTAAAGACCCTGCTTTAATAACTTGAAATGCCTTTTAATTCGTGCCTTTAATTAAACAATTAAATGGAACAAATGCTTATTTCAACCATTTTTAAATGGATTGTTTCGGTTATTTTCGTCACCAATCGGGCATCATCCGAACACTTTCGAATAGAATTTTAAGGTTAGGTTTGACAGGATGAAGAATTCGCGAATTTGCGTCGCGGTCGTCGCGGAGTAGAGTACGAAAATTCTCGGTATTCTGTACATGATACGTTGGTAATATTGGTCACATCATTCATTGTGGTAAAATTACGATAATATTTTTTACAGTGTACTTATCTACAGAAATATTTTTTATTTTTCATTTAGAGGGAGAACAATCCCCCTTGGTGCCCCCCCTGGCTACGGTCATGGATTATCGACGGCCCTGAGACTGCTCACTGACTTTCTGTTGGAGAAATTCTGCCGTTGGCTGAAATTTGAATCGCGCGCCAAATTTTGACCAATGGCAGTATTTCTCTAGCCGATTGCCAATGTGTCAAGTCAAGTGACAGGATTGCCAATGTGTCAAGTCAAGTGACAGGACGACAGGAGTGACAGAAGAAATGGTTTTAAAAATCTAAATTGTGTACAGATGTGGTCCCAATCTACTAAAAATTATTTACCTGATTTCTGAAAACTCATTAATTATGAGAGATTAAGGATATGAACTCATGATGTTTATTTAGTGATAATTTTGCAGTTTTAGTTTTTCTTAACCTTTATATTAGTATTTGCGTTTGTTATATTTTTAATTATATGTAACAATTGGAGTCTGAGACCGAAACTAGTTCATAATGAGGAATTTTCTGTATCAGAAATATTTTGTCATATTAATGCTTTTATGCTTTTCTCGTATAAATGCATTCAGTGATACTTTCGATGAGGAATTGATGTTAAAACCACTCCCAAGTGGGTTCATTTATGCATTTTTCCAATTTACAACTCTTTGGGAGGCGCCAAATACTTTACATACCTGTAAGTTTATATCTTTTCTTCGAAAAATAAGGTTAGAGTAATTGTATAGTATTTTTTAAATCAATTTGATTGTTTTTCTTTAAACTATTTATATCATAAATAATATTTACGTTTCAGTGCAACACTCGCATTTATTCCCAAGAGGATTAGGAGAAATTTTAGGTCGTCATCAGGTAGAAGAATTGCATTTTACTCTAACCGAAGGACTTTGGCGGTATAAAAAATGGGGATATCCATTTCAGAATGCTGGACCAGGTGCTGAAATCTCAGCCTGGTTCAATCAAAACGTGTCGAAGTAGGATTTTGATTCTTTCTCCTTATTTGTATACTAAGGAAGTTTTACTCTTAGTGAAAGTGAAATTATTATTGAAAATAATATTATTTTCAGTGTTGACATGGAATGGAAAAGTCTGACGAATTCTCTGGCTGGATTATTATGTGCTTCTCTGAATTTTGTAGAACCTTTGAACACATTATCTCCTGAGTTTAGTATGCAACCAACAAGTGCATTAAGTCACAAACCAAACTCGAGTTACTTGCGTTATTCGACATTACCAAGAGAAACTGCTTGTACGGAAAATTTAACGCCATTTAAAAAACTCTTACCTTGTGACTCAAAGGTGGGTAACTAAAATTGAGTGCATATAAGAAGTGAAAAAATTTTTCCTTTAGGACATTCTATTCAATAGGGTTGTTTATTCTTTATAAAAATTAATCAGGATTTTAATTTTATTCTAATTATTAACAGAGAGGATTAGCAACGTTATTGAATTCCGCCTACATTCACAATACAAATTACCACTCAATCGGAATTCATTTTCGTTCAGTTTGTCGGAATTCGGAGTGCACAAAGACTTCTCTCGAACTGCGTCAAACGGTTTCACTTGTATATGACATTTTATCAGAAGATTCGCAGGTAAACTAATTTTAAAAAGAAATAAAACCTAGTGAAGGTTAGTATAACTATCATTCAACTAATTTCTTATTTTTTTTTTTTTCAAATAGGATTGGTCCATTCGTAAACTTTTTGGTGCGGGACTTAAAGATGCGTGTCCACTTTCGACTATAAGTAACATTTATGTGGATATAACGACTAATAATACTATTCACACTTATAAATTAACGCCAGAGCCAAATGCCAAAGTAAACAGTTTACGGGGTGGACAAAAAAATACGATTGCAGTATACGATATTCGATCTTACACCTCTAAAGGAGTCTTGAATGTCGCAGCTTTTTATAGTTCACCAAACTTCGACACCAAAGGCTTCGTGCCTATTTTATTGGCCAGTCGGTACATAATCGGTGAGTCATTTGTGCAATTTATTTAATTTAAATAAAACTAAACACCATTGTTAAATAACTATTAATAATCGCTTATTTATTTTTTAGGGTATGGTCAACAGAAAGGTACTTTAGTAACAAAGTTGCGTAATAATCACTGGCAGCCATTAGACATTATACTTTTAGAAAATATTCCATGGTATTTGTCCTTGTATTTACACACTGTAAAATTTACTTGCAACGGCAAACCTATACAACCACGTAAGTGAATTATTTTTATATCCATGTTTTGAAAAAACATATTTCGATGCTTCAAAATTCTAATTTTAAATCCATTTTCTAGTGGTTCAGCGCTACGTACCCGGCAAGGAGAGAAAAAGGCCTTATTATCTCGAATTCATTCTGCAATTACCGCCACATTCCATAACGAAATTTTCGATAGATTTCGATTATCTGTTTCTTAAATGGCAAGAGTATCCACCTGATGCTAATCATGGTTTTTATGCGGGTCCAGCAATTATCACAGCATCTTTGCCCATAGCTAGAAATTATACTGCTTTACCTTTGGACGGCAGCACAATTTCTTCCAGGTGAAATTTTAAGATTGCGAGCTATATAAATAATTCATCAAATCCAGAATAACCTTTCTTATTTAACTTTATATAATATAATCATGAAATTTTCAGCTTCAACGCATCACGAGAAGGCTACGTGGTGGAACTAAGGACGGACGTTTTATTAATAAGTCTTCCAACTCCTGATTTTAGTATGCCATACAATGTTATTTGCTTAGCTTGTACAGCCGTGGCCCTGGCTTTCGGTCCGCTGCACAATATTTCTACGAAAAAACTAGTTTTAAAGAAAATCCAAAAATCTTGGTGGAAAAATAACAAGCTTTTCTCCTTTTTCACAAAGGAGAAAAAGGAATAGGTCAAAATTTTCTGGATTTTAGTGAAATTTCTATTAAAATTGTGTAAAAGAAATAAGGTTGTTTTTAGTTATATTATGATTATTCATTATTATTTATTTATTTATTTTTATTTATATGACCACATGACATTGAAGTCAATAAAACCAACTCCCGGTTATTTTAAATTATAACAAAGATACATAATAAAGATGTTTGATTACATTATATATATATATATATATATATATATATATAATATATTTATAATATATAAATATATTAAAATATATACATAATCTCACCGTAGAGGGAAAATCTCACTCGCCTCCTTTTGGAGCAAAAAATATTGAGGTTATGCACATCGCACACGCATGATAAAAAGCATTCTTGTAATTTCCTCCTATTTATTTTAAGCAAATTTAGTGTACATAAATAAAATGTTCAGAAATATAATTGTGGGTATGTCCGGTGGTGTGGACAGTGCCGTGGCAGGACTTTTATTAAAAAATAAGGGTAAGTTAAGATAAAAGAACTAATATAATATTATACTCTAGAGTTTATAGGTTAAATTTCAGTTTCTTTATGGTTTTGTCCGTTTTATTATTAAATTTTGAATTTCATTTTATAAGGTTTCAATGTCAAGGCAGTATTTATGCAAAATTGGGACATTGTAGACGAAACAGGACAATGTAGAGCTGAAAAAGATTTTGCAGACGCTGACTGGGTTTGCAAAAAATTAAAAATTCCGCTTATTCGAGTTAATTTTGTAAAAGAATATTGGAATGAAGTTTTCAGGTATTCGTATTTACAATGATAATTCTTATATTTCTCTTTAAGTTTTATGATATTCTTTAAAAAAATCTTTTTTGATTTGATTGCTAATTTTCATTAGCAATTTTATAGAAAATTATGAGAAAGGTATGACACCAAATCCTGATATCCAATGCAACAAAATGATAAAGTTTGATAAATTCTATCATTTCGCCTCCAACGAACTTAAAGCCGATGCAGTAGCCACAGGACACTATGTACGAACAAGTTTTGGTCCATATTTAGAAAATTACAGAAATGATACTAGTATGTATCCAATTAAATAAAAAATATCATTTAAAATTTCATAAATATTTATTTTTTAAGGCAAACTTGCATAATTAGTCCATTTTCTTCAAGAATAATGAAAAGATTTTAAATGAGTGTATTATTTATCTTTTCAGACGTAAAACTTTTGTGTGCGAAAGATTTTATTAAGGACCAAACATTTTTCTTGTCACAAGTTCCACAAGAGCCTTTGAAAAAATGTATGTTCCCTCTAGGAGAATATTTAAAACAGGATGTGAAACAGATAGCGCAAGAAGCGAAATTAACTCCTGTTTTAAATAAAAAGGAAAGCATGGGAATTTGTTTCATCGGTAATCGAAATTTTCAGAAATTTATCAAAGAGGTAAAAAGAAAAGCAATTATTTTTCTAAAAGCAGATAAAATATAAGCAGCGATTTTTAAAAAATATTTTATCTGTTTCAAGTACGTGGAAAACAAACCAGGGAATTTTGTACACTATACTGAAGGGACGATAGTAGGAACTCATGAAGGTGTGCATCATTGGACTTTAGGGCAAAGATCTAGACTTAGTGGATGGTCCTATGGTGCCCTAACGATATTCTACAAGAATCTTGAGACAAACGATATTTTTCTGGTAAGCCTAAATTAATAAATTGCAGTTCTGTTCGTATTAGATTTCGAAATAAAATGCCGATAATAAGAATTTTTCAGAAAATTGTAGTTACTGACTAAATTCTATTTTTCTTGATCAGGTTCCAGGATCTAATCATCCAGCCTTATACACAGATTTATTACTAACATCCAAGCCTCATTGGATTGATCAAGAACCTCAAAAATTGAAAGAGGGCAAGTCTATCTTCCACTGTGATTTTCGATTTCAACACACAAAACCACTGGTACCTTGTTCTATATTCAAAACACAGAGAGGTACATTAATTGTTCGCCTTTCAAAACCTCTGAGAGCAATTACCTCAGGCCAGGTATTTTATTTTTACTTTATTATTCTTTATATTTACATTTTATTAAATTCTATTCAACTCTACTGATCTCATACTTTAAATTTTCAGTACGCTGTTTTCTATTTAAATGACGAATGCCTAGGGAGTGCTACTATTTCACATCCTGGACCTTCTTATCACTCTTTGGAAAAAGAAGTAACTGAAGTACAGAGTGATGACGAACAGAAACAACAAATCGCATTATCTTCCTGATCATTTCTTTTTTTTTGTAATAAAAAATGCGTTTGTACAGTAATTTCTCCTAAATTGTACATATAGTTAGATAAATAAATTATTGTTAAAAGTGACCGTAAGCTTCTATCTGCATAATTTATTAAAAATGTATGTTTTTTGTCTAAGGAAGCATGTCAAATTATTCTCCTAATTTGTTAATTAAAAATATATTCAAAATTGGGTGTAGTTAAAACCAATAGAAAAGAAATAATTTTATGCTTGTTTATTTACACTGATTATAATATTGATTCGGAAATAGCACTAGAATTAAATCTCCTTTGGGAATTTAATTATTTCTCATATTTGTGTTTGATGTCCTTCCAAAGTTTCTGTAATAAAAGAGAGAAGTCATACAATAAACTATGATCTACATAATTTTTAAACTAAAATTTAATTCACTAGGTAATTTAATCGATTCAATTAGATGAGCTTTTCTTTAAATATTTTTAAAGCGTAAGATCAAGCTATTCGTACGGAAATTGAAGTATGTGCAAAGATATTCTATGTAACTACAGCCTTCCAGAAATACTTAATATATAATAAACTGTCTTATAAACAATCATAAATAGCACAAAATGTTTAAAATCTAGACATGGAACAACATGGAACTAAAATTTTTTGGAGTCAATTTGACGTCATCACATTTTTCCTAGGTTAAGTTATATTAAAAATGCTGAATTTTTTTTCTAAGTATACAAATAATTTAAAATATATTTTAAAAAGTAAAAATACTACATACCCCTTTATTGGCGTTTTCAAAAATGGATTCAGAGGTTATTTCGACTGTTCGTTCGAAAATAAAACTGCCAACTATAATGGAGAGCACAAAGGTCGATGTGCGTTTAAAGATCGCATTATAAATTGCGTTGATCGCCGACATTTTACCCTTTAAGAAGAACGAAGAATTATTATTTTTAAACCTTTATTTATTAATAATATGTAATAATTTTTTGTAACCTACCAGTTTACGTAAACTCTTACTTGTATTGGCTTGCACGCATGCACAAAATTTGCTCCTTCATTGCTTTCTACGCTTCTGCTAAGTCAGTGCTGACATCATCCGAAAAATAAACTTTTTAGAATGTAGATAATATCCCTAGAAATCCAGGAATCAGCTGGTTGCGAACAGTTTCCGTTTCCGGTTTTCTCAAAAGTTTTATATATATGTATGCACATGCTTATTTACCCCTTATACCTTCCTGGCTTTTTCGAAAAAGTTTTAATTCTTTTAATTACTGACATTTATTTTGTATACGGTAGTGTTTCGCTTATTTTACCGTAAACATTTAATATAAGCATGGAGAAATGTAAGTAATTTTGACAGAATATTAAGTTGTTTTTGTAACCTAACCTAAGAAAGGGAATTTTTGTTTATTCCGTTTATTCACAGACCGCATACATAATTTTACTAAAAAGGAAGTTTCTAATTATAGTTTAATATATTCATTATCATTATGGTAATAAACTCAACTCATTTTATTAAAATATGTATTGAAAAACTTAAAAAGTAACACAATATTTATATAGCATGATTGTATAGATTAAAAAATTATTCTGCATGTTCAGTGTTTTCGACTTTTCGTTCAAAAATTAGTTTCAAGTCATTATCATAGTTTGTAAAAGATTATATGCAATTTTAGGCTCTAAGTCGTTACTTTAATTCATTTTACGGTAAAATAGTAATAAGAAATTAATTCTTATAGTAATATATTTTTTTCCTAATTTCATTTTATCAATAATTTCAGCTGTAAACGGTAATACAATGGAAGTAGATCCATTAGATGACATTATTGAAAACGGTGAGGAACAAATAGAAGAAGAGGAAGATGAGGATAGCTCTGAAGAATCGATGGAGGAAGACGAAAATGAGGGAGATAAAAAAGAATCTACACCACGCCAGGGTGGCCAGAAATCAGTTTATCTACCGGGACAGCCTTTGGAGAAAGGAGAGAGATTAGAATATTCTAGAAGTGCCTATCGAATGTATCATCAGGCACAAACAGGCGCTCCTTGTCTTAGTTTTGACGTAATACGTGATGATCTTGGAGTTTCACGAGAAACCTATCCACTTACCATGTATTTGGTCTCAGGAACTCAAGCAGCAAGAGCTCATGTTAACAGCCTCCTTGTCATGAAAATGACTAATTTAACTGGCAAAAATGAAACCGATATAGATTCCGAAAACGAATCCGATTATGATTCTAGTGACTCAGATGAGGAAAATGAGAAAGGTCCTAAAATGCTAGAAGCATCGATCAAGCACCAAGGATGCGTCAACAGAATTAGGTTGATTAAAGAGTTTTTAATTTCCAAGTATTTTGTGTATGTTCAGAGTTACTACAGGATCTGAAAAAATCATAAAATTTTGTCTGTAGTACCTCTTTTAAATATTTTCAATATATTTCTTTTAAATACTTTTCCTTTACTTTATTTAGGTGTATACCATTGGCACACACAACATTAGCAGCAAGTTGGAGCGAATTAGGTCGCGTTCACGTTTGGGACTTGAAAGAACAACTAGCAGCATTAGAAGATCCCCAATTGTTAGAAAAATATCGAAAGAGTTGTGATAAATCTGAGAAGAAACCAATTTTCACTTTTAAGGGTCATTTATCTGAAGGTTACGCAATTGATTGGAATCCGGTAAGAGAAGGCTATTTGGCTACTGGAGATTGCAAGGGCAACATTCACATCTGGAATTATGTAAACGCATTTGAATGGAATGTGGATCAAAAACCTTATAATTCGCACGCTCCTCACAGTGTTGAAGATTTGCAGTGGTCTCCTAACGAGAGGAACGTTTTGGCTTCTTGTTCCGTGGATAAAAGGTATTAAATCTGCAAAGTGGGACACTTTACACTACTAAAACCTACATATTTGCAAATAATTTAATGAAAATAATTCGTTCTATTCTAGTATCAAAATCTGGGACACGAGAGTAGATCCAAAATCAGCTTGTATGCTGACAGCAAAAGATGCGCACACTGCCGATGTCAATGTTATATCCTGGAACCGAGTAGAGTCAAGATTCCTCGTTTCCGGAGGTGATGACGGAGTAGTTTCCGTTTGGGACTTGCGCCAATTTACTTCTGGTACTCCCGTTGCAATGTTTAAGCAGCACACAGCGCCAGTTACGACAGTTGAATGGCATCCACAAGACGCGACTGTCTTCGCATCTGGTGGAGCGGATGACCAAATAGCTCAGTGGGATTTATCTTTAGAAGTTGATAATGATCAACCCCAGGTCCAGGATTTGCCCCAATTACCTCCACAACTTCTCTTTATTCACCAAGGACAAACAGACATAAAAGAACTTCACTGGCATCCTCAATGCCCTGGTACTCTCATCTCCACAGCGCAATCCGGATTGGACATGTTTAGGACTATTAGCGTATAGTAAGTTTTTATTACTTATACATAGAATGTAAAATACAGAAGAATTACTTTAAAAACAAATTATATTTAGTGTATAATAAGTTTCTATTTCTTATAAAATGTTCATAATAAAAGAATCAGCATTCTTAATTATAATTTAATTGTTTGCTTGTAAATTATTTTCAAATCTTTCTATGTATATTATAAATTGGTAGTTTGTTCGAAACTACTAATTTAAGAAATCATCGCTGCAGAAAACACAGAGAAAATAAATGCCTTATGGTGGGTCTACCATGAGGACAATTCCAAGGATTTTGCATTGTTGACATTTGAGTTAAAATGCGACGCATATCTGTCCCATTGAGAGTTTTACCAATCATAATTGCACTTCGACATGCTCTTGAAGCCAGCATTTGTTTTACTCTGCTGGGTCGAGGTATAGTACTATCGGCTCCTCCTTCTCTGATTAAGAAAATTAGTTCTTCTATGTCCTCTTGGCCAAATTGCCATCCTCCACTCACGGGTATTCCGGTTAGTTTCACTCGATGGCCTTGTTCTCCTGGTTTTTTTTAGAAATTGAAAGAAAATTGTTTTAAACCAAAACTAACAAATTCAGTTGAGAAAAAACCTATTGTATCATTAAAAAAATATAAATACATATTTTTATTTAATTGATATAAATATTACCTTCATGATTAATTGTAAAGCTGAACCCATTGTCTTCAAATATTTCCTTGTGTTCAGTCAATATTGTTTCGTTTAAAGTGGCGAGGTTAAGAGGCTTCGGAACAATCAATTTTTGGGTCTTCAATTTCGTTTCATTGCTCAGTTTTTCGAATCGAAATTTCTCATCACTCGCATGTTGGTCGACGATGAACAAATCAGTATCGAGTCTTACGACTATGAAACCCAAATTAAATTGTCCTATAATCTGCATCTGCAATAAATAAGATAATAATAAAATTACTTTTTAAATAGATTAATTGTTTTTAATTTAAGTGAATTCAGTAAATAATCATTATAATAACCTTTTCAAAAGATTCTTTCGTCAATTCCTTTTGCAATTCCTTTTCAGCTTCTGCGTTCTTTTGAGACAATTGCACTTTGTACTTCATTCTTTTAGGTTTATTGTCATTCGATCGTTCCTTTAGTGTTTCTAATTTCAATTTTATCCTTTCTAAATTAATTTTCATCTCCATATCTGGTAATATCTCTCTACTCATATTTAATTCTTTAAATTCTTCCATTTCTTCGACTTCTTCTAATTTAATTTCTTTTATGTCTTCCCCTTTTTTCCTTTCTTCCGCCTTTTCTGTATTTTTTAATTCTCTATCTGCCTCAGTCTTTAAAAACACCTTTTTCAGAATTTTATTATCATTCGAAGTTTTCTTTTCTACTTTCGACATAGATTCCAAAAACTGTTGCCGTTTCGACGGAGGATAAGATTCATCAACAGGAGAAATCCCCCTTTTGTTTCTCTCTTCTCTTGTAAAATTAAGGTCCATAAGAGTTTTCACAGAGAAATTTCCTTGCGAACTTTCCCATTTTCTCTGCATGTTAGATTTAACAGTTGCTAGAATTAATTGCTCCTGCGTGAAGAAAATTTTTCTTTTGTCTGGAGTGACATTAACATCAGCGCATTCTTGATTCAACTTTAGATTTAAGAACACAAAGGGATATTGTTTGTTGTTATATTTATGATAAGTGTGATTAATGAGCTTGCTGATTTTTACAAGATCACAAGGTCTTCCATTTACATAAAAGAACTGTCTGTCTGGAGAAGAACGACCAAGGGTATGAATACAACTGCTAACGTAACATTGCCAGGAGAAATCGATTTGAATATTTTCAGGCAATTTATATTCTTCTCGAATTTCTGCATTGGGGGGTTCCATTTCGATCTCTACAATTCCTTCCAAGGCTTTCTTTCCAAACACTGAATTTACATTTTCTAGGACATTTTGTGTGCCACTAGTGGATACTACAATATTAGGAGGCTTGTTTCCGGTTGAATTTGTGCATTTTATCTTCACACCGACAGAAACTAAACAGTAATTGTACAAAATCTGAATAGTTCTTGCAAACTCCTTTTTAATGTTTCTTTGGAATTCTTTTGCTCTTACTGGCAGGCTTTTAAAAATATTTTTAACGTGAACCGTCGTTCCCTCCGCTCTGGCACATTTTTCTTTTTTAATTAATTTTCCGTTTTTGTCGAAAGTAAGTGCGAAAGCGTGTTCACAGGATGAATGTTTAGTGATTATGCTGACGTCGCCGAGGGCACATAATGAACTTAAGGCTTCACCTCGAAATCCAAAAGTGTCGACGCTCATTAGATCAGCAAAATCTCTGAGTTTTGACGTGTGGTGCTTGAGACCTAAATTATATTACATCTTAATATTTTTTAATCTTTGACACTTCCTTAATGACATAATTAAATTTAAACTTTCTGGTCTTTGTATATAAAATGAAGAGATTGAATTTTACATTACATATGATGGTTACTAATTTTTTAGCATTAATCAACTTACCTAATCCTTCAAAATCACGTTCCAGTACCCCACATCCATTATCACTTACAGTAATGCAAGATTTTCCATGATCGATAAGTTTCACTTCAATTGTTGTAGCACCGCTGTCTAAACTATTTTCTACCAATTCTTTTACAGCAGTTGCGAGATCCAGCACGACCTAAATCATATAAATTTAATTAATGATATATATATAGTTTATTGTCCTTATCCATAATTTAGTCTAATTAATTAATTTAAAAATAAGTTTACCTGTCCTGAACATATTTGATGAACTGTTTCCTTACTAATTGCTCCAATCTTCTTTGAAGCACTAGTTGTTGCTTCTGGTTGAGTCATTTTAACATTCACAATAATTTATATTAAATTTTATTTTATATTCATTGCCAACAATTTTATTTAATAATTAGTATGTACAAATTACAATAATAAAAGTCCGAAAGTGAATAGAAGCCGGTCTATAAATGCAGATAAATGGGATAAGTGGCCACCAAATATTTTTTATTTTTCATTTAGAGGGGGAACAATCCCCCTTGGTGCCCCCCCTGGCTACGGTCATGGATTATCGACGGCCCTGAGACTGCTCAGTGATTTTCTGTTGGAGAAATTCTGCCGTTGGCTGAAATTTGAATTGCGCGCCAAATTTTGACTAATGGCAGCACACATTGGCAAATGGATAGAGAAATACTACCATTGGCCAAAATTTGGCGCGCGATTCAAATTTTAGCCAACGACAGAATTTCTCCAACAGATAATCAGTGAGCAGTCTCAGGGCCGTCGATAATCCATGACCGTAGCCAGAAGGGGCACCAAGAGGAGGATTTTTTCCCCCTAGAAATGAAAAATAAAAATGATAAAAAATGATAAAAATTAAAGAAAATAAATTCTCATAAATTCTCGAAAATTGTGAATAAGTATCTTCATACTTAAAAATTTCAAGTCTTAAACGAAATTGCAAAAATTTTATGGAATATTAATCCTAATGTTATGGCCTTAAATCAAGAGAAATGGAATAAAAAAAAAGGTGTTTTAATTGTAAATATATTTACTCTAGTGGATATAAAATTTGATTTCGGTAGTTATATTGCCGTAAAATTTACAAAAAATAAAAAAATAGAATTGCTTTACTTTTTTGAGTGAAACTTAGCAACGTCAATTACACAGGACTTCAAGAACTTCAGATTCTTTATAGTACTAGGAAAATGTCCAACAAGACTTTTATGGCAGCAATTATTCGAATATTATTTTTTGTAGTATATTGTATTATTAGTTAGATAAAATATAAATGTATATCAACGTTATAGATTAAATCGGTCTGTATCGTTAAATTTAACAAAGAAAAGTGTATTCAAATGAGAATATTTTTTTAAAAAATATGATTTTTACGAGACACTTTTTCGTTTTCGAACGGTACAAATTTATAACAATGTAATGTACAGTTTATTATCACTGAAAATGTACAAAAATGTTATTCTGTTTATATCGCTATTTAATAAAGTGTGACAATCATTGATTGGTCTTATAAATTTAGTTAACATTTTATACACTATTTAATTATATTTCAATAAGTTTATTATTTAATATGGCCACCTTCCTTCAAATTCGCGATGAGAGTATCGACATCCGGAACAATAGAACCAGCTTTTCTGGTCGGAGGTTCGTCCACAGAAATGACTTCTATCCTGGAAGAAGTGTCCACTCCTAGATCCTTGGGAGTTACCTTTTTAATTTGCTTTTTTTTTGCCTTCATTATATTCGGCAGGGTTGCATATCGCGGCTCGTTTAAACGCAAATCCGCGCTTAATACTGCCGGCGTTTTAATTTTAATGACCTCTAATCCTCCGTCTATTTCTCGGGTGATGTTTAACTCTCCTTGATCTGTTTCAATCTGTAAATAAGATAAGTCATGAGTACCTCGATAAGTTCATATATAAAACTAATACTAGACGAAAATTAAATTCTTTACCTTACTGCAAAAAGTTCCAGCTGGCCAGTTCAAGACTCCAGCAATCATTTGCGCTGTTTGATTGCAATCGTCATCAATTGCCTGTTTCCCCACGATGACTAAATCAACTTTTTCTTCCTGAGCAAGTTTTGCTAGGATTTTCGAAACATGAATAGGTTGCAGGCTTTCATATTCCGGTCCCGAAACTTCTACGTGTATTCCCCGATCAACTCCCATTGCCAAAGCCGTTCTGATAGTTTCTTGTGATTGTGTCGGTCCACAGCTGACAGCAATCACTTCCTGGGCAAACTTTTTTTCCTTCATCCTAACAGCCTCTTCAATGGCGATTTCATCAAATGGGTTCATCGAGTGTTTAACTCCTTCTGTTACCACTCCCGTTTTGTCAGGTTTCACACGAATCTAGGGGTCAAAAAATGATATATGAGAAAAAATAGGAATCAAATTAAAAAAAAATTCCTCCTTCACATTGAGTTGAAAAATCTATCTTTGACTGATAGTCTGATCAAATTTCGATTTTTTTAAATTAAAATAAAATAATTAGCTAATTTATCTTATCCAATGAACAATTTGTTGGTTGAGCTAGCAATTCTTGAAGAACTTAGATTCTCATCTGGTACCTCTTATCTTTGAATTTATTCGAAGTAAGATGAATGAAAAGGCGAATAATAATCCACGTTTTTATTGTTGATAAATATTTTTAAAATTTAATAATTTTTAAAATGAATAATAAATTTAAATGTTTTTTTCTCCTACCTTAACTGCATAGTCGATTACTCGCTTTACTCCAACAAGCACGCGTGCCATTTTTTATAAATTAATTGTGTTTACACAAATTTATACTAAATTGTTTTAAAGTAAAAATTAACAGATTAACCCTTTGTTCCAAAGTTGCAGTTAGCCATGGTTGGTTCGCTCTAATGCCCCCACCACCGGAGATTCTGGACAAAGGAGCCTGCCTGCGCGCGCAGTACACGGAGAAATGCTGCCAATCCGAAATCTGCCAATGCTGCCAATCCCAATCCGAGAGGGATTCTGCCAAGTGGGATTCCGAGCGGTGAAAATTTTCGAATCCGAACGGATCTCTCTTTCTATCTTAAGGTGTTAAAAAGAGAAGTCCGTTCGGATTCGAAAATTTTCACCGCTCGGAATCCCACTGCTGCCCTTGGTCAAAATTTGGCGTGCGATTTAAACTCAAATTAAATTAATTCGATTTTAAATCACGCGTTAAATGGCAGCATTTCCCCAGGGGTAAAGGGGGAAAAGCTCAAAAGCCGGAAAAGCCAACTTGTGCTGCGCGCGCAGGCAGCCAACTTCATCCATCTGGAATATAACCTTAAAACGTGAAAATCATGAAAAAGGTAAACATATTTTAATCTTCTGCTCTTGTAAACCATATTTATTAATTATTTTAAAACGCCTGACTTAATTTACGTTTGTTTATTTCAAAACTGATAATAAAATTCGTTGAATCCTTAAATGTCAAAATGGATTGTTTTTAATGTTTATTACAGATTATATATATTTCAATATAATTGATTTTAATTAACATAAAATGCTACCCAATTTTTAATTAATTATTTGATTTTTTATGCAAGTCATATAATGCATTAAATTACTATTTCATAATTTTTATAATACAATGGATGATTTGCGATACTTTAGGTTAGAATTGAATTTTTTCTCCGGCTCGAAATTCAAAATATTTAAACTCTAAAATTAAAATCAAACTAAGTAATAAATAAAGTAAATAAGTAAATAAATTACTTTAAAATTAGACAATACTAGAATGTCATGCGCGCGATTTTGTCAATAATTTATACTTATGATAATTTTTCAAAATCTTATTTTAAAATATCTTAATCTTCAATAATTTGTTTTTAGTTCTCAAATAACAATTCTGTCATAAAAACTGCTTATATAAACTGAAAGTCTCGAAGTAAGTGTATAATTTTAAGGGTGTAAAATGAATTCAAAAAATTTCAAAGAATTCAGAAGATTTCAAGTGATTTCAAAAGATTTAAAAGAAATTCAAAAAGGTTTCAAGATAATTCAAAATATTTTATAGAAATCAAGAGATTTTTCGATATAATCGCAACCTGTTTTTTACAATAGGATTCATGTAACTTTTATTTTATTTATTTTTTTTCAGAATCGTGATCAACGTGACAACTCACAAAGGCTAAACAAGTGGTCCAGGCGAAGCTAGAATAATAAATTACTTCAGAATTTAAATGAGTATTAAACTGAAAAACTAGTTCCAAAATAAGTAAAAATGGATGTCAGTACTCTTTTCAAAGCGAGTGTGAAAACCATAACTCTTCGCAATAAAGCCCTTGGCGATCAACCAGATTCAAAGCCAAGTTTTAAAATGCGTCGGAAGCAAAGTCCTTTTTTAACGAAAGCTCAAGCAGTCGTAACCCAAATTTCGAGTCTTCGCGAATTTCTACTCGAAAATCGTTCAGCTTATTTGAATTTCTCTAATCACTTATCAAGTAAAGAACACATGACGGACGATGATCGAGATCAAATCGACGTTGTTGCTCAACAAATAATGACAAAATGTTCCCAGCTCCTCAAAGAACTAAAACGAGAAGTCGCGGATACAGAACTTTCCCAGCAAAATCAAGAACATAGAGAAATCATGTTAATACTAATTGAAAACTACTTAAAGAACGTTTGCAAAATTTACTCTGAGCAAAAAGCTATTCGAGTAAAAAGAGCGATCGAATTTAGGAAAGTAGCGAGGCTGGAAGTGGATCCAAAAAGATCTTTAAAATCAACAACTATTCGTCCAGGGTCACCGGTTGTGAGTCAGAAAGAAAAAGAACTAGAAGTCAATAAGTCTTCTATAACTATTCCGGAAATGGATAATGACGCGACTAATTCTTTGAGTCTTGAAAACGATTTATCGCCCGAGGATATTCAAATGTTTGAATCTGAGAACGAGCAGCTTTTTAACGAGCTAAATACTCTAACCGAGGAAGTCAAGCAGATAGAGAGCAAAGTCGTTCATATTGCAGAACTCCAGGAAGTTTTTACGGAAAAGGTCTTGGAGCAAGACAGAGATTTAGACCGACTGATGACGACAGTCGTTGGATCCACAGAAAATGTGAAAGAAGCTAACGAGCAAATTCGACAAGCTATTCAAAGAAATGCTGGCCTCAGAGTCTGGATTCTCTTCTTCTTGATTGTAATGTCCTTCACACTTCTATTTCTCGATTGGTACAATCCTTAAGGGTCTTGGTTCTAAGTTTTACGTTTCATTTTTTGTCACAAGTTAGAGAAAAATATTGAAAAATTACTTCAGTAATATCCAATTCTTCGATTTTTTTTGTAAATACATGGTTTGTAATGGTAAGTATTTTGTAAACTGTTAAGATTGTTTTAATTGAAAAGCGGTGTAGGTACCTATGAATTAAAAACTGGTGTCGAAGAATGAAAAAATGCGTGGCGAATAGTGAGCCTTGTAATTTAATAATAAAGATTTACAGGTGTAAATTCGGGCTGGAAAAAAAGGTGCCTCTGCCAAAATATGTTGGTATATTGTATCACCAAAAATTGTACATAATTACTACTACTTATACAATAAAGATTGTGATATATGTATACATATACAAATGCAATTATGTTGGATTAATAGCTTATTTAATGGCTTTTTAAGACGAGTCTTGTATTTTGTATCTCTACCTTATCGCCAACAGTCCAATTTATATTTTTCTTTGACACATCACCTCGACATTAATTGTACACATTTCTGGTGAAGATTTATTCAAAATATCGTAAAATATTCGAATGCCGAATATAGATTTGATCGTTACGAAACTTCATTACGTAAAATTTCAAGTTTTATGAATTTCAGAATGCAGCACAAGAACTATAAAAACTTCATAATTTGTTTTATATTATCGCAGATATTTAAAAAATCAAGTGTTTTAAAAAACGCCCCAAAGATATATCATTTAAAATTTAACTGCCGTAATAAAAAAAATCTTTTAAAAACGTTGAATAAAATCAAATCGCAAGGAGTTAACTTCGTGCTTAGAGTAAAAAATATTTCGCGAATTGCATGAAGAAACACTCGATGCTGATAATTATTTTTTCTTTAATAAGTAAGATATCCGAAAATTCATGCCGTCGTAAACAAAAAAAAAACTAAGAAAAGAATCAAAATTTCGTAAACATTTCAAAACCCTACTTCCTTTAAAAAATGGATAAAGAAACAAATTATTCGCCTTAATTATCCTACATATATATTTATACATATAACTACTGCGATGTACCAATATCACGAAATCCCAATGGCGAGTTTTTTTTTACACATATGACTTAAAAAAATGCGTCGATTACTAGGCCACAGAAATTTTTTAACTGCCGGCACTTTATGCACATAGAGCATTTATTTTTAATCTTACATATATTTCGACCATCAGTAAACTCAGCCTCGGGAAATTGAGTAAATAAATGTTAAAACCATCGCTTTATATTCCCTTGCGTTAATATTTATATCAAATAATTACTTGAAAAAAGGGCAGTACTTATTCTCGCCCATTGGAAAATAATTACACATTTTAGTTCAATGTGATTGAGCCAAAAGCCGCAAGATGTATACTTATACCGGAATTTTAGAAAGGAAAAATTATTTGTACTGTACACTATTAAAGTCTTAAAAAACAAAGAAAAAGGAACTAATTAACATGAGTTCGAAAAATCTTATATCTAAACATAGTTGTATTCCTTTCTTAAAAATCTGATAGAGATATACCTTTAATTTCATAAGTATGGATCCGGTTACGGAAATATTTAGAAGGGTTTGAAACGCCTGTGCAAATCGTAAGGAAGAATTTTACCCTCAATTAAACTTTGGACAAGCCAGGTGGTAGAAACTAGAGGAATATCCCAGTTTTTGGCCTTCTCCATCACCCAGATTGGGCATCTGTGGTTTGTGAGAACCACTGTTCCTTCGACGAAACTAATTTCTGCAAAAACAAATGCGTAAGTTACAATAAATTCTGTTTTTAAATCGAAATTGAAGATCAGATTCTGAGGTCTGAGAGTCAATCATGTAACTTTCCCATTTTATCATTGTTCTTAAATTCTTACAGCGTAATATAAAAATTATCATGAATACAACTTAATTTAATTGTGGTCTATTTTTATTTCCATTTAGAAAAAAAAACCAGCTGTGAATTCAATCTCGGGTGTTCCATTTAACTATATTTATATTTTTTTTACTATTCATTTTTTGAGCACTTTTCTTCCTCTTAGAGGAAGCATTAACGATTTTCCTAAATATTAAAAAATATATACAATAATTCTTTTTTCTCGAAGCAAAGGCTCTTTCGATGTCATCATTCATATTTTTAAATAAAATGTATTAATATTAGATTACTTGATTTTTTATAATACAATGCAAAAAACCTTTTACTTTCTTACATTATCTTTGAAGATTGGTTATTTCAAATCAGATAAAAACGAAATTTTTCAAAATTACAAATAAAATCATAACTTCCTTAATATTCAATTAAATGCATTAATCGTACAGGTCAATCGATTCGTCTCGATGCAAAGAATCTTTCTTTCCTTTACATAATTTAAAAATGTGATCTTGAAATTACGAACCATCATTGTCCACAACTCTGACTTGTCCACCTGCATTCAGGCAGATTCTGCTCCAAAATGCAACAAAATCTTTGTCAGCACTTTCCTTACAAGGAATCACAGCAATAATATGCGTCAGTGGTTTCTGCTCGCGCCTATGGAACATTTCGACGTAGCATCTTCTGTCTATACTCCACCCAGCTGGCAATTTTTCTTCCGATGGATTCACGGCCTTGTTCTGAAAAAAGTTTTCAAGTTATCAATCTGCTTTATAATAATATTATAAAGCATAATATTTATAATAATCTTCTAAATATCTTGAGATGATGTAATTAATTAGAACTTCATTGCTTACATCTTTGCAGGAGCGAATGACCCATAAATGATTGTAAGCAGAGATGCCAACAGAAAGACAAAGCAAACTCTTTGCAGTTAGGTTCGGCAGGTTTGTTATGAGCTTCGTGCTTTCGTATTCATTCGCTGGCAAGAGATCGAAGTTCTCGTAAACTTTACCACCGCCTGCAATGAGTTGTTGTTCTAAGCGATCTCTAAGAAAAGGTCGACTTTGCCAGTCTAGTTCATGGTCAGTTCCAGTTTCCGAGTTTGAACACGAGTCTCCATTATCTGTATGATATTTATCGATTCCATCTAAAGAAGCACAGGTCAATAGGAAAGACATTCCTTCAAAGATTTTCGAATTCGGTTCTGGAATCGGACCCAACAAGTCGATGGTTTCTTGATCATCTGGCTTTTTTCTATTTCTCTGCTTTCCCTTAAGTCTACTTTGTGGACCTTTCGTGGTGACTTGTTCACAAAAAGTTCCAATAATTTCTCTCTGCACACCATATACATCAGTTTCCTCTACGACTGACAAGCTAACGTCGCTGGATTTTCCTCCCTCTTTGTCAAAAACGGATAATTCTTTGGATTTAAAAGCTATTCCTGAAACGGAAGGTTCATTGTCCGATGATGCCTTGTTAATTATGTTCGTCAGAGACTTCTTGGATTTGGGAGTTTGTGTTGTCGAAGCATTTCTTCTTGAACGCCTTTTCCCGTCAACCATGTTGTCCAAAGATACCTGTGGCATGGAATTAAATTCCGGAAAATTAGTTCAAGAAATTTTAAAAATTTGAACAAATTATTACATCTAAATATTTACAAAATGGTAATTTTTAAATTTTAATGCTTATGATATATCTACTTATTTTATAAAATGAGGAAATTTAATTCAAATTTAGGGTTTCTGGAGTAAAATAAATTGTTTTTACACAATCAAATGGAATATAAATTTTTATTAATGATTCATGCACATTGAAAGCGTTTGAGAAAGGCTTAGAAATAGAATTATTTATTTTTTCTAAATAAATCAATATTTTTCAATTTTTAAAAATCGAAGTTTTGTAAATAAAGTAAAATTCGACTTTTTTAAATTCAACTCAATTTTAATTTTTATAAATCATTCTAAATACAATTTAAAATCAATGTTTCTAATTAAAATTAAACATTTCTAAAAATCCGTACGTAAATTTGTAGACTTTGAAGTAAGGAAATTTTTTATCCTTAAAAAAAGAATCTAATGAAATGGAATTTGACGGCACATAACACAAATTATTTCGATCTAGTTCTAGTTACCTTCGATATCGAATGAGGAGTTGATGGAACACTAATCCGTCCAGTCAAAACTTCTTCCTTTAAAACCTGAGCTTGATCTCCCGTCAGGAAAATGTCCTTAATCTGAACAGTGATCCTCTTCCCCTCATCAGGTTCAATTACATATTTTACTGTATTATTCGCTTCCAGGACATCAACAATAATACCACACGGTCCGTAATCTCCTTCCTTCGTAAGAGTGTAAACAGAAAGTCCTTTGTTCAGAGTGTTTGGAATCGGAACGATGAACTCTGGTATCAACTGCTTGTTCTTTCCATCAAGGAAATTGACCTTGTACTTCGCCTTAGTCTTGTCCACGACTATCCCTGCGTAATAATGATTATCCGACCACTTGGCGAAGACTTCCTTGCCCAATAACTCGTCAATCTCTTCTATTGGAAACGCAGAATTTCTCAACCCTTCCACCGCCTTCTTCGCTGGAGTAGAAGACCCAGCTGCAATCGCAGATTTACTCTTTGCTTCTTTCCTACTGAAAGAACTCACATCATCGCTATCCTCTTGAATCGAATCAATAACATTAGGTGAGACTTTTATCGTCGTTATTTTTGTTCTTTTCCTCGTACCTCTTTGTAATCTCTTCGGTGGTCTTCCCTTCTTGCTATTCCGCTGAGGCGTTTCTTTAGTAGCTTCCGGAGTAGACGCGTGAATCTTCCTCAAAGGCTCTTCCAAAGAATCAACAACGCCGTTTTGCAAATCGATAACAACCAGTTCAGAATTTGCAAAATTCAAAACCGACGTCGAAACCAAGTGACAATTCTTCCATTCCTTAGACAACTGTTCCAACTCCATAGGTATTTTCTTTGAATGCTTTGCAGGGCCTTTCGGCACCGAAAACTTATTGTCCTGACCAGAAATTTTGGAAGAACCAGCGCTGGATGAAGAAGTTGTCGAGCTTACGGTTGAAGTAGACATAATCGAA
The DNA here is from genome assembly GCA_904066015.1 of Synergus gifuensis. Taxonomy (NCBI): domain Eukaryota; kingdom Metazoa; phylum Arthropoda; class Insecta; order Hymenoptera; family Cynipidae; genus Synergus; species Synergus gifuensis. The sequence continues at coordinate 990,249 of CAJFCO010000082.1, forward strand.
AATCTAGGATAAGTTGCGGAAGTCACTGAACCAGGAGAACTATCTTTATTTTCGTTTCCAGAAATGTCAGCGAGCGAGGCAGACGTATCGCTGTTTCTATTCTGGTCTGGCGCAGATTCACAATTCACTGTCAGCAATTCTTTACCCACGATTTCCTTCGTGTTTTCGTCGATAGTGACCAAACATTTTAACCTGACACAGACGCTAATGTCCTTTAGCAAAGTCTTTACTGCAGAGGCGATAGTGTCATTATCGCTTGTGGATTTGTTTTTGAAATCATCCATCATCGAATCTCCCTCACCATCACTGATAACATAACAAGACGGGTTAGGAATTCCAGTTTCAGACTTTGCATTACCTATAGTCTCTTTAGAAATCTTGTCCTTAGCGTCGGAATCCATGCTTGCGTTGGTGTTCTTTGAAACATTGCTTCCATTCGTAAGATGAGTTTCAGAATCTTTGTTCCCAATGGGCTTGTAACGATGACTTTTATCCTTCACAATATCTTCTGGTCGCACGTTACCATCTTCTTGCGAGGAATCTAAAATGATCTTTTCACCGTCGTCATCTATTTCCACAACTTCTGCAGGTTTCGCTTGACTCAGAGAAGCACGATCATAGATCACTTCTATGCTCATTCGAGATTTAGTGACTTCCACTTTCTTCTCGATTTCAATTTTCTCTGGAATATCCTCAGTCACCATTTTTACAGACTCTTCCTTATTTTCAGAATTTTCCTCCACATCTGCATTCGTATCGGAATCAGTCAGAGCAGCAAGAAGTTCTGACTCCGTAGATTCTTTTTCTATAGACGGTTGTTCTAAATGTTTCGTAAAGTCCATTTCTTCTCCCAGTTGCTTCAAAGTGTCTTCTATGCTTTTTGTTTTATCAGCTTCCTCGATTAAAGGCTTGGATTCTGCGAGCTTTACTTCTTGTGCTTTGGATTCACATTTAGCTTCAGATTGATTTTCTGAAACTTCGGTTTCCTTTTTGATAACTTCATCCTTAGAGGATTTATCCCCAACCAAATTCTCCGATTCTTCTCTAGAAAAATCAGCTTGATCTGAAACATTCTTCGATTCATTTAAATCTCCATCATTGACTGATAGATTTTGATTGGAAAGATCGTTTTTAGTGACATTTACGGAGGTAGAATCATTCTGATTGACTTTGCCTATGGCTTTATTTACAAGGTCACATTCCTCTTCGAAAGACCTTTCTTTCCCTTGGTCGAGATTTTTTGCAGGTGTCTGTTCAAGATTGTTCTCTGCTATCATATTTCCCGATTCTTTCAGATTTTTTGAAGCCTCTTCGTCTACTGGTTGCATGTCTTGCATCGACCCCTGAGTTTCAGGAATAATTACAGATTCATCAAGATTTTCAGGAGGAAAAATCTGCTGAGAACCTTGATCCGTGTTATCAAGTGGAACAGTGTCAGCTTCCATGGCCTCGGTTCTTTTTAACTCATCTTCTGGACTATTGACTTTATTTTTCTTAAACAAGTGTTCACTTTCTCTTGAATCATCCAATGAGCCAGCTTTCCGCTTTAGAGACTTGATATCTGCATTGATATTCAGTTTTTTTGATGGAGAAGAGAGACAGTGAGGTGGAGTTCCGTGAACAACGTCTTCATCATCATTGTCTTGTTCTACCAGTGTTTGATTTTCGTTAAAAATATCTTCCTTATTTTCATTGTCGTCCGTTGTCTTTTCTGTAAGGTTACTTTCTTTCTCCATACTCACATCTTCCGTATTAATTACTCCGGAATCTTTAGTCAGTCTTTCTGAAAAATCAGCTTCCAAATCTTGAGAGTCGTGAGTATCGATTAGATGAAAATCCTGACTCTCGCCAAAGTTGGTACTGTTTTCTGCATTTTTGATTAATTGAGAATCTGACTGAGATTCTTCGAAGAAAGTGTCCTGGGTATCCGACGGCTCGTCGGGTTTTGCGAATTCGGACATGACTGATTACGGAAACTGTATTCTGTTTATCCAATTTTGTTCAGTGACCTGAAAAATAATTAATATTATTTATAGTCCTTAGGATGATATTGTTTATAGTATTATTAACAGACATTATTCAGTGAAGAGTAAACGAAATATTCATTTAAATTTATTAAAGGCGTTGAATCCAAATTTCTAACTTTAAAAGTCAATTTCCTAGTTTTAGTCAAAAAATATTATGTATAATAAAATTATTTTCGCTCTGTAGCGGTGCATAATTTTTAAATAGTATTGTGCGTAAAGCGCGAAAGTATGTAACTTCAATATTTTCTGTGAAAAATAAAAAGTTAACATTTTGAGATTAGATTTAAAATTCTTTGTTTTGTGCAAAAAGTTTTAAAATTAAATATTTTTTCGCTTTATAGACAAACGAGAAAAATGATAGTAAAACGAAGAAAAAGAATTTTAAGCAGATTTTTTTAGAAAAAAAAAAGGCAATTCTCAATTTTGATAAGCATTTATTGTGCTTTATTTTTATTTTCGTAAAGTAGGTCAGCATATCTGTTGAAAGGCATGAATACAATAAGTATAAAGTCTCGTGAGTTTTGATATTGGATATTCAAGCAAATCATAGTGAAGGAGTGTCTTGAGTTCCCGAAAAAGAGAAAATGCTTTACTTTTTAAATTAATGATTGCTTTGCGACAAAAAAATACTTTCGTTTGATCAATCAGAGTCTTTTTAATAAAATCGCTCCACTTTTGAACGGATTTCTAAAATAAAAACGATATCTAATTTCGTTATAATTATTATTTCTAGTTGAAACATATTTTTGAGTGGGGGATTGTATTATTATTCGCACAAAGTAAATTTATGTTTGCTCTGTTTCGAAATAAGTTCTCTGATGGAATTCTATTATGCTCATATGTTCCAAGAATAGATTATTAAAATGGCGGGAAAATTGTTTTGTTTCCCTGACGATATCATATTTTCTTCACAATTAATTGTGAATTCTATTTATTGTTATTATTATTTGTTAGTTATTACTATTCATTCTAATTCTCATTTATTTATTATTTCAGAAAAATTTCTCATCCAATTGCTTTTCCTGAAAAAAAAAACAAAAAAAAATTAAAGGTGTTGGATCAAATTTCTAAAATTAAAATTCGATTTATTCATTTTACTTGATAAATATTATAATTAAATACCTTTTTCGTTTTGTACAGATACTCATTTTGTAAATAGAATTATGGGTACAGAGCGAAAAAATCTGTAATCTTAGTACTTTTTGAATAAAACGAAAATTCTTTGACAGAACAAATTTGAAATATCTTTTCCGAAAAATGTTACTGAAATTACAGGGATTTTAAGATTGAAACGTATTTAAAAAAAAAAATTCTTGCAAAAATGAAATTGAAAGAATGCGCTAGAATGCAAGATCGAGTTAAAAAACTAAGCAACCACTGTTTCGAATTTGGAATCATAAATTATAATTTTTCTTAATTTTTTTTTTTTTGTAGTGCAGAAAACAAAATGGGATTATTTAGTAAACTCTTTCCAGTAATTCGTAGTTCTTTAGCACAATAGACCGAGAACACAGAATAATTAAATTTTCACCCCATTTTTCTGCACTATTGACAGCCCTGCGGCCCCAAGGAAAAATAGCATTGTTAGCAATTCTACGAGTTTCTTCCAACGCTCAGCAAAATTGCCGTCTCAAAACCGGATTACTTCAAAAGTACAGTTCAAATATAAGTTTCACTCACCGCTGTTTATTCTCCGAGGGTCAGACCTCGTCGATTTTCTTGCTTTTGGTGGTAATTGCAGTCTAAAGTAAAAATATTGCATTGGCTACCGGCCTGAATTGCACAAAATTTGCTTTGCGGACGAGAAGCTCTGACTTCCTCCACCAGGATTTCCTTTCTCCTTGTTGCCTTATAATCCCGCGATAAACTTGCATTGATAATTATTAGCAGTCGCGTAACAACAAACCGGCATTCTACAAATAACCGCTTAGAAAAGTACTTGGAGCACGATCAAGAAAAGAGAACGAAGATGAACGCGTACAATTGAATCCGTGAATCGCGCATCGCGGCGTAAAAGGCTTGTTCACAACGAACATTCGTAAAGATTAAATGCGAGGACGTTCAATCAGAAAACACCTTTACTTAGTACAAAGAAAGGCTCGCGCTTTTATTGGTTAGAACGAGTGGAAAATTCCGTCAGTCAAATAATAAAATTAAATGGCCTGTGTGAGAGAAGCGCTCCTATTTGTCAGTCTGGTAAGAACACATACGTCGTTTGGCGCGCAATTTTACATGTACATATGGCTATTCCGAAAACCGGATGTGAAAAATAATCGATAAAATGTCTAGGAATCTTAAATATTCTATTATAAATGTGAATTATGAAAATAAAAAAAGTGAATTGAAGTGTTTTATTTAATTCGGAGTTTTTTAAATTTTAGAATCTTTGCTATGAAATTATTAATCTTTTAGTTATTAATAATTATCATCTGGAAAAATCATGGATGTACACTCGACTCTCCCAATATTAACCAGTGCGCATGAGTTGCGCTCGGCATCTGATTGGTTTCTATTCGCGCGCAATTTAAAATGCTAAAAAATATTATTTATGTGCACTTTTTTCAACAATTGAGTTTCGTTTGTTTTGGTTGGCAGCATTTTCTTCAATTTTCTTAGCATGATGATCAGCACATGGATGAAGAATATATATATGGAGCATAAAGTCCAAACTTTGGCAAGGGGGTTTTGCCAGCTGAGTTGCGAAGGGGGCATGGAGCGGCCATATTACATAGGGAAGTTTTGAAGCCTCTGATTGGCTGATTTGTTGCTTGGCTTATGATAGGTTAACGGAAGTCGCGGTTTACACACAAAATGATAGATTTTAAAAGCCCGCACTAAAATTTCAGCCAATCGAAAGCCAAGAAACTTCCCACAGTAATATGGCCGCTATACACAGCTTTCCCCCTTAGTTACTTGTTTACATCCATGGATCAGCATGATCCAGCGATCATTATAATCTTATAGAAACGGAGAATCTTATAGAAACGGAAACGGAATTTCAGAAGTCGCTGAAGACTATTTGAAGACGCTGAAGACGTGAGAAACTATTTTAAAGTTTAGGTAAGTTTTGTTATTTTATTATAATAGAACTCGTATGAAGATAATATGTAAATACTTTTTATAAAATCATATTCTGAAAGTTAATAATAATTAATAATTGAATAATAATTAAAAATTGACTATTATTTAACAGCAGGCTTTTTACAAAATGACATTAACGCAAAACGAAGATAACGAGGAGGATATTAAAATCTGTTTAGAGTTGATATCAAATCTGAAATATATAAAGGAATCTACCATGAAGATGAGACGTAAGTTTCTGTCTTCTATTTTTATTAATCTAAGAATGTTGGGTGCAAATTCTAACTCTTCATTTTACTTAATAAATATTATAAATTAATACTTTTTCTTTCTGTCTCGCTATTCATTTTTAAAGTAGAAATGTGTCTACAGAGCGAAAAAGTATTTAATTATAATATTTGTCGAATCTAATTTTTAATCTAATTTAATTCAATTCTTATTTCAGTGCAAATTGCCCAAATGCAAATGCAGGTTTTATCACTTTATGAATATCCAAGTCTAGAACTGTTACAGAATCTCGTAAATCTGACCGAAAGTTCCCAGGTAAATGATTCAACTGAAAACAATGTGGAGTCAATGCAGGATTCTTAATGAAAATCATTAAATAATTATAATTATGGATTTCCAATCTTTAATTTCATTTTCATTTCTCAATTTGAATTCACAATTTGTTTCAAATTACATTTATAAAATATTTAAAATCTTAATTCCGGATTCAGAAGTAATAAAATGATTATTTATCTTTAAATATATTTATTGTATATTCGCTTATTAGACTGATACATTTACAGAGTAGTATGCAAGTCTGATTTCAACATAAATATATATTTATAATTATTTCAATATAGATTTGTAGAATACATAAACAGTAACCACTTAATGAGGCGCATATATTTTTATATATTCCTTAAAAGTAAGTATCAGTGCGTTTACTTTTGTACGAACATTTGCATCTCTTCTTTCCTCTGGACGTAAATTGAGATTACTCTATTCAACCATAAAATCTATTTATTAAGAGCGTTTAAGCCAATTTCTAACGTTAAAATTCGATTTCTTCATTTAAATCAACAAATATTATAATTAGATATTTTCTGACTACAGAACGAAAAAGTATCTAATTATAGTATTTATTAAGTAAAATGAAGAATTCGAATTTTGAGATTAAAACTTGGATCCAACACACTTAACTTAAACATAAAGTATATAGGAAACGATATAACAAATATATTTTTTCATGTCTCGACTCTGTATATCTTTCAACCAAAGACGAAAAAATTAAAATCCAAGCTTAGATTATTTTTTTTTTCAATAAGTGGTTCAACTGATGGAAAATTTCTTCATTCGTCCCAGATTACAATTTTGACGAATTCGTTGTCAAGGTTCCTTATTTCACTCGTAAACAATGACGATCGAAATAACGAATTACAGATCTTAATTATGCTGAAATACGCGAGTGCACAAATATATAATTGTCTACAACATTTATTAAGTCAACCAGAGAGTATACATTTATTTTGCATCTTAACCATCTTACAAGAATATTTAGATGAGACCCTCCAATTTAGAGCGTTAGAGAAAAACAATCACCAGGCAAAACAGTTTAATTCTGCCTTAAGGGTGAATCCAAATTCTATCCTCAAAATAAAATGCCTCATTTTACTTAAGAATTATTAGAATTAAATATTTTTTCGCTCTGTAGCCATAATATCTAATTATAATATTTAATAAATAAAATGAAGAAGTCGAATTTTGAAGTTAAAAGTTTGATCCAACACCCTTAAATTTGAGAAATTATATAAAGTTTTTCAATGTTATCATTCTTTGTAGTTTAAAAACCCCAGATTTCAAAGATTAAAGTCCGATGACAAATTAAATAGAATTACCAATCGAACATTTTTTTTAAAATTAATCTATTTGCGCGGCATTCGTTCAGACTTGACAAGTTTTGATTTATTCGACAGCACAATCACACGTAATGAATTTTTTATATAGGTATATTGAAGCATGATTGATGGAGTTAAAATTTTTGGACTTACAATTAGGCACATAAAACGTGCAAGCATCAGCAGAAAGGATTGGATATACAGACGTTCCTTCGATTACAAGTTACCAATTACATTCGATGTAGACAAGAAGTATTCAAATACTTTCAACATTGACAATTTAAAATTTGCAATTTAACGTGATTGTCTTATAGTTACAATCTCAAAAATAACTGTAATCTGTAACTTGTAAATAATGACTTTTTCCAATCTAACACCTGTTAAAACTAAAATTCAAGCGTATACATATATCTCTAAGCGTATCATTTCTATTCACGATAATAAATTTCCTTGAGAAACTCTCCATAAGAAAAAACTAATTACAATACTAAAAGAGAATATTTTTGCAAATGAAAAACTTTTTATTCGCAACCTCTTGTTTCAAATGTTTTCCATTTTTCAAAAATCCACTGGTTTAATATTTTTGATCTTCTTAAAAAATATTTATCTTTAAGGGTGTTGGATCCAAGTTTTAATCTAAAAATGTGATTTCCTCATTTTATTCAAAAAGTATCAAAATTACAGTTTTTTTCGCTCTGTATCCATAATTCAATTTAAAACATAAATTGCTATATAGAGCGACAAAATACCTAATTTAAATATTTTTGAAGTAAAATGAGAAATTAGAATTTTGCGGTTGGAACTTGGATTACCCTTAATAAAGATATGCAAAATGGGAAAAGGCATTAATGGAGGATAATTATATTTTGATAGATCTTTCAGAGGGTTCTTTTCTTCCCTGGTATGTCTGCAAACTACGAAAGAAAAAATTATGAAAGTACCTAAAATCTCTGATCATTAATTATTGTCTATCGATTAGATTCTTACAAAGTTTAAAAATAATAAGAGATGGAAAAACTATACATACATCACTGCAAACCTTAAGTCGAGTCTCGAGGTGGACAATTGCCTCGCGAATAGAATTGCACCATTCATAGTTAGGCTTATCCTTATTTCAAGGTACTTTCATGTAGCAACAGGAACGAGGTACACCAAAAACGAATTTCGCCAAAAAATTCCAAAATCCTGATTAAAAATATTTCAGATCCTTGGTCAGAAATCTGGGAATATCTGGCTATACAATTATTAGACATTTACACGACCTTACTATTTCTTATGTGTAACGAATTTCTCATTTATTTTTCATACTTTAAGGTTGTATATTCCAGTGGGAAATAATCTATCAGCACTACTGCAAATGATGAACAAATTTTCGTGCTATATCTCATCTAAATAATTGGTCGCAGCAACATTTTCATCAGTCTCAGTGCCATTTTATAGTATTTTCTAAAGGTTCATTAGAAAGCAGATTCTTGGACACTAAAATTAAAAAAAAAAAACTAGAATTAGTTTCTAGTTTTCGAACCTGCTTCCTTGGAGAGGGTAGTGCTTTAATTGCAGAAGAAGCTGGTAAGGTTCGATAAGAGAAAGAAATATGAGAGGTGACGTGACCAAGTCTAAACCTGACTGACCTTCTCTGTACAAATTTCCAATTAAGTTATTTCACAATCACTAGTTGTCTACAAAAACATTGATTATCGTCTTCTATCTATTTTCGGTAAGATAATAAATTCTTTTTTTAGTTTCCAACAAAGTCTAACACATTTTTTTTTTAAATTCATTTAATGATGAGTTACACAAGGATTTTCAGATAACAGACGATGATCAACGTTTTGCAGACAGCTATAAGTGATTGCGAAATAATCTAATAGATTTTTGGTAGATACAAATATTTATTTGCATCAAAGAGAATTTAACTTGGCGTCGTTCTATATTCCATGAGATAAGAATACAGTAGTAATACAGTACTTGTGACTCAATTTCGATCCCAAATTGGCATTCAGATAATATAACGATCTTCATTGACTTGCCAATCTATTATACGACGGAAGAGTTTGATATGAGTCGTTTCAGAAATTTCATTGGTCTTATCGTTGGGAAGAGACGATGTTGTCCTAGCCGAGTTGGTGGGGGAAATCATGAGAGTAAGAATTTCTTTGAAGATTGCGGTAGAAATATCGTGCGAGGCAGGATCCCCTACCTTCGGAATGGCAAAGAGCTACAGCTGATGCTGGAGGATTCAAGGGTAGCAAACTCGCAGTTTCGAAACACTGATCCTTTGTCCAGATGCTTTCTTGAATTTCCTCGGACTGGCAGACTTTGGCTACTTCCAACGCGAACCTTCTCAGGCAGTCCTGGTCTCCCTAAAATTTTTTTTATTTTATTAATTTATTTCTAAAACCAACTATGAATTTAACTCGTTATAAATGTGGGTGTTTGACAAAGAGCGTGGGAGGATGATGTAAGCGTAGTGAGAATGTATTCTTAGTGGAGTGGATGTGTGTGAATAGGATACGTTAGCAAATATGAGAGTTGCTGGAATAAAATTGTAGGTCGAGAATTAAGGGTAAAGCTGAATAGGAAAACTGAATGTGCGCAGAGGAGTGAATAAAATAGAAAACCTAAAGTCTAATATTGGTATTTCACTTTCTAACTTTCCCCAAAACTTTGTCTAATTATTCACCACAGATGAGAATAATTCAAAGTCAAACTCTTTATGTCGAGGTTTATAAATAAAAAATAAATGAGTATTAGTTTTTTTATCTCTACATCAGAAAAGGTTCTTTTGAAAGTTGTATCGAGGTGATTTTTATTATAGATGGACAGTGGACATCCTTGTGAATTATTCAAATATTCCTATTCATCTTTTTAAAGGTTGGGGACATTTATTGATATAATTCATGCACTCACACAAGATCTACAAATCTGAGCCGCAACACATGGGCCGTGGAGAACATGTTTGATGTCGTGAGGAAGAAGACCATCAAGTCTGCAACGCTTTTCGATCAAATTAAGCTCTGGGCAGTTGCTTCCTTCATCGACACCTACAGGACAAAAAATAATTAATTATAATAGATTTTTAGATTAGAAATTAGAAATAACAGTCATGTCAGGTTACAGTCATCACCTATTCACTTCTTTCCATCTGCCTTGAATTTATTAATCTTTTTTCACATATTTTTGAAATTTGTCACCCTTTTAATAACTTCCGGTTTGAAAAAATTTTTTTGGATAATTAAACAAAATAATTTTATTTGGCACATGCAATTTATGTTAAATGTTTCCTTTACCTTCTACATTTGCAACTCCCTGACCACGTTTCTCTTCGCTCTTATCACTCGTTGAATCTTCAGGGCTATTAGTAGTCAGAGTTTGCTGAGGATGAGCAGATTTCAGATTTTCTTTTTGAATAATAACGCTGTCCCTGAATTCTTTCAAAGCTCTTCGCATTTTCTCGAGAGAATAAGCAGCTGCAAGTCTTGACATCACTTTGTCCTTAATTTCCTGAATGTCTTCACCATCCGAATTGAGAGCTTCTTCGATGATCAGATCCTTGATGTTCTTGAGCCTGGAATCCATCTGTTGCAGTTTATCCTTCTTTTCACTTCCCTCTCTTTCGTTTTCGGACTTCAGATTCTCAGACATAGTCTAAAACAATAGATAAAAGATATTTAGTTTTCCATAAAATGTTTTAATTAGGGCGTCTACGAACCGCAAAAACCAGAAAAAAACCCAGAATTGAAATACATCCAGGATACAAAGTCGAATCTCTTAAAATTCATATTAAAAAATCTTAAATATTTTTAAATTTCTAGAAATGTTTTTAATTTATAAAAATTTTAATTAGATATTTTCTCGCTCTGTTCACATAATTCTAGTTAAAAATTTATTATTTCTACAGAGGGAAAAAAATTCCAATTTAATTAACTATATTTTCTAAAAAGTAGACCTGGAATTTTTTCAAATTGGATCTGGAAAACCTGGCAAAGTCATGGAATTTTAAAACAAAAGGTCTGTATAGCAACTCTGATCAAATTCTTGGTAAAAAATTACTTTGTAGTAGCGTTCCAAAAACCATTCATCGTCTTGATCCGGGGATCCAGATTTGGCCATGAAGTTTGATTTCTTCTTTCTTCTATCGATTCCGAAATAATCAGACCAGTTGACACTTTTTTTCTTGATCTCGATCGATCGTTCCTTTATCTTGGTTGTTTTCGTCATGTTTTCCTTCTGACCTTTAGGTTGAGGAGTTACGCTTGGAGCAGCCGATGTCACCTCGAGATTGTGTTCAGACATACCATGAACTCCAGATCCGTGTTGGTGAGCGTGGTCGTGTTCGCGGTGATTATAATCATGATCATGATCATGATTTTCATGATCGTGATCATGACCTCCATGTTCGTGCGTGTGATTCTGCTTCTCGCTCGATTGCGTACCAAAGAGAGCACCCAGGTCTTGAGCAACCTTCAAACAAAAAGTTTTCTTTATATTCACATACAATTTTCCACGATTAATTATATTCTATTACTTCATAATTATAGTTTTAAATACGCCCAGTCACAAAAATGAGAATAGTCCAGGAGAGCATGAAAATATAATTAATTACTTCTCTAGAAAATATCTGCTTATATTTTAGAGGTGTATCTTGAATTTTCAGATAAATTCATTTAAAAGACGTGTCAAAAAAGGATAAAGAAATAACAAAAGATTTTTATGAATTTTAAGGAATTTGTTGGATTTTTTAAGATATCAAAAGTCTTTTTAAATAAATATTAATGGATTTCATGGAATTTTAAGAGATTTCAAAAGTTTCTTTTAGGTATTTTAAAGTTTGTTTTAGAATTGAAGGAATTTCAATAGCTTTTTAAGAATTTTAAATAGTTTCGTCAAAAATTTGATTGATATACCAAAACCGCTGCCAAGAAGTTTTGGTGCGTTATAAGTTAACACTAACACTGTCTGTCTGTCTGTAGATTTATAGTTTGTTAGGTCGAATTATGTCGAGAAATGTCGAAAAATTAAAATCGAAAATTTTCATCGATACAAAGCTTCCTCCATGAGGAAGCAAAATATAACTAAAATGTTAGTTTGTGCGTTAATCTAATTTTTATTTTAAAAAAGTACCTTTGGATCAGTGGCCTGATTGATTTTATTTACAGCTTTGGCACTTCTTTTAGCAACCGGAAATCGTTTAGACACTTCCTTATAACTCCTCAAATCTCGTCCCAGAGGATATCGACCATTGACGTTCCTTCGTTCTAGGGGAACCAAATAAAGGTCCTGAATCTGGTCCCGATCTGATGAATATTCCATTTGATCATCATCTCTTATCCTCTCCCTCAGTGGTTTCTTCTCCGCGAATTCTCCCCAAGACATCATTCCGTCGCTCCTAAAATTTATAATCGCAATCCACGATTAGATAATGACAAATAATATTTTTTTTGTGATTTTTTATATCAGAAGGACAGTTTATTTTCCTTCAATTATTAAATTTAAAAGATTTTAATAGATTACAAAGAACTCAGGGATTTTATGTTTATTTAAAAAAAATGTTAGAATAGAAATAATAGAATTATAAATTGAGTGTTTGAAAGTAAAAAAGGGATAAAAATATTTCTCTGAAGAATTTTTTATCCTAATTTTACAAATTAAGTACTTTTATTCACTTTTTACTTTTAGAGAGTTTATCAATATTTCCAATAATAATTTCGATATATTTCAACGAATTTAATGGAATTTTAGAGAATTTAAAAAGATTTTACATATTTTTTTTAACGGATTCTAAGAATTTCGAGGGATGATAAAAAATTTTAAAAGGATTTAATGACAATTAAAAATGAAATGAAATGAAAAATGCAGTGTTTGACACGTTACTGTTTGAAAGTAACGCGTTACCGTTACCGTTACTTAAAAAAAAAAATAACGCGTTACCGTTACCGTTACTTAAAAAAAAAAAATAACGCGTTACCGTTACCGTTACTGAAAAAAAGTAACGCGTTACCTTTACGTTACTTTTTTTTATTAAATTTTTAATACATCAGTTTATACAGTTTCATAAATCATACATCTATACACTAGACTTTCCATAAAAAATTCTATTTTTCTTCAATAATACTAATTTTTCGAAAAGATCATCACTCATACGATGTCTTTTATCCAAAAGAATCAGTCCAGCTGTACTGAATAATCGCTCAACGGATGCACTGCTCGGTAATCCTGTATTATACCGGATGAATAATTGAACCTTACAATTTAAAAATTGTTCCACAATCATCATGGCGCATTTTAATGGAGAAAAAATATTTTGTTGATACATATATAACATAATTGCATCATGTAGAGCAGTAAAGTTACTGTAAAGAAAGCACACCATTTGATTGGTTTTCTTGATATTTAAATATTTAATCTAATACTGGGCATTCCAAATTTTTATAAAGTAACGTTTGGTAACGTGCGTTACTTAGTATTACCGTTACCAAAAAATTGTAACGCGTTACCGTTACCGTTACTTTAAAAAAAAATAACGCGTTACCGTTACCGTTACTAAAAAAAAGTAACTTTTTTGGTAACGCGTTATAAGTAACGCGTTACTGTCAAACACTGGAAAAATGACAATGAAAATTCTTTCATATTGTTTGAAAACTGATGAAATTTATAGTCCCTTTTGAATTTTGTTTGATTTCTCGATTTCTCAAAATCATTTCGAAATATTAAAATTTGTGATATAAAAAAAGTATAACATAAAAACATAATCGAAAAGAAATGAATTGTATGCTTGCTAATGACAAATAATACAATTAATTATTTTACTAAAAATTAATTTTAGTTTACCCATAGGGACGGTTTTCCTGTTGGGGTCTGTGAAGCATCTGAAGTGTGTTGTAGTAATCAGTGTCATCCAATTCATCTTGGCCATAAGGTGATCCAGATTCTAGTTCCTCTAAGAAGAGTCTTGCCAGCTCTTCATCATCAGTATTTGGTCGAATATTTCTTGAAGCCCCCCTTTTAATACTTGAACTTCGCTCTCGTTCGCGAAATAGCGAGGACACTGGCTCTTCCTAAAAAAAAAAATCATTGATAAATAATTCAATAAGAAAAATTTGTATTTAAGGACGTTGGACCCAAATGATATGAATTAGATATTTACTCGTTATGTGCGCATAATTCTAGTTAAAAATTGATTAATTCTACAGAGGGCAAAAATTTCAATTTTAATATTTGTTAAGCGTAAAATGAAGAAATCGAGTTTTTAGATTGGAACTTTGCTTCCAACATCCATAATATTTACAAAATTTTGTTTCGGAAACATTTAAAATTGAATCTATTTTAGACTTACTTGGATTGATTCGCTTTTGATGTAGTCAGCCAGGACCCTTTCCAATTGCTTTTCGTTTACGTTCCGAAATCCATCGGCTATGGTCTCTATTTGGTCATTTTCTGAAATAATTGTTTTTAGGGTCTTTTAATTTTAATGTCTTCTAACATCTTTTAAAATTTTCTAAGATTTTTTGAGATTAGAAACTTTTAGAATCTTTGAAATTGTTTTAAATCGTTTGGAAATAAATTTAAATCTTAAAAATTTTTCGAAATCATTTGAAATCTCTAAAATACTTTTTAAATAATATTTTTGAAATTTTAAAACTCTCTTAAAATATTTCATAAAATCTTTTAAAAATCAAAAAAGCGCGAAGTGTAATGAAAATGTGATTTTTTAATTATTATTTACCTAGGGGAAGAAATTCCAATTCCTCTTCATCCTCATCAAAGTCGTTTTCTTCCCGTTGTCTCTGCAATTTTCTATCGTTGTCCATCCTATATTTAAATGAATGGAGATCATTGTAAGGTTCGCGTGAGTTGAAATCAAGAGAACGTTGTTTCCTGGTGACTGCGTTCAAAGCACCTCTCAAGGATTCTTCATTAGTACGATGGGGCACAGGATTAAGGGCTGTCACAATACCCACAATTACGAGGAGAATCCACCCTGTCGGCGACATGACCTCGATTTGTCTGTAACGAAATTATTAATTATTTTTGCATCTTCATAGAGGAAAGCTTTGTATACAAAAGTTGATACAACTTCACAACTAGTTTGTTTTTAAATCCATAAAATCAAATTAAAAAATAAATTAAGGGTATGTGATAATTACCATAAGAGCCAGTAATAGTTTCTTAAACTTTACGCTTGCACGATAATAAATATATTTTCCTAAAACTAGGCCGAAAATTGCTCTTATGGTAAAAAGTATCACATGCTCTTAATCTAATTTTTGCAATCCTTTAAAAAAGTCTTGAAATAAGTAGAAACTTTTTCAATCTCTTGAAATCTTCTTAATTCTTTTGAAATCCTTTAAAAAAAATGTTTAATATTTAAAAATATATTTAAAATCCCCTTGCAATTCATGAGAATCATTTGAATTGTCTTCAAATCCCTTCAAATTCCTTGAAATAACTTAAAATTTATAGAAATCTTTTGAAAATCTTTAAACTCTCTTGAATTCTTTTAAAATCCATTGAAATTTCTTACATTCTCTTGATATCTCTTGAAATCCTTTAATATCCCTTAAAATTTTTTGAAATCCTTTAAATTCTTCTTAAATTTCCCACAATCACTTAAAATACTTAAAAATTTGTTGAAATCCTTTACATTCTTTTTAAGTTTCTAAAAATCGTTAGAAATTCCTTAAAATCACTTAAATCTCCTGAAATCCTTTAAGATATTTTGAAATGTGAAATCTCTTGAAATTACTTAAATTGTTTTGAATTGTTTTAAAATTCCTTAAAGTCTCCTGAAATTCCTTAAAATTCCTTGAAGTTCCTTACAATCAAATGAAATCCCTTAAAATATCTTGAAATTCTCTAAAATCACTTAAAATTTCTATGAAATCTCTTGAAAACTTTCTTAAAACCCCTGAGCAACGCCGGGAAAATTTCTATTAGTATTTTATAAAATTCTAAATACATTTATATATTATTTTGTTTGTTTTATCCTCGATCTCTTGTATATTCACGAGTTGAGGCAAGGTTTTTAAATTACTTCTTAAATATTCATACAAAGTTACATCGTATCTCAGCCCGATAAAAATACAAAATATTTCTTTGAGATAAATATGAAATTTTTTGTAATAAATACTACCTCATAAATTGAATATAACAAATTTTTAATTTCTACTTTATGCAAAGCTTGGAGAAGATCTAAACAAATTATATAAGTACATATACAATCTGGGTGTTAATTTTATTGAGACTGCGACTGAGGGAAGTCCTTCGTAGATTGAAGAAGACGTAGAATTAAAATATTGATTTTGCGAAATAGAACTTTAAAAATAGCAGGAATATCTTTATTCTGTAACATTCAGCTTCATAATTTTCGAAAATGTCCAATTATATCAGAAAACACCCTTAGGGGTAGAAAAATAACCCCTATAGATATATTTATTATTTAATTTAATAAATTCCTTATAAATGACGCATATCAAGAGGTCTGAGAAAATATTTAGAAATTTAAACCACCCTCGTATAGAAAATTAATTAATTTATGGCATTCCTAACACTTAGTGTAGACTTTATGAAATGTGTAAAATGTATTTGTAAGTAATAAAGGAGAATTTCTCATATCGCGTGATAATAAAAATGCACCCTTAAATACAAAAAACTACCCCATATAAAGTCAACGATTTCTACTATCTCTTTAAAATTTTCTCAGAAAAAGTCTTTTCACGCGTGGGACCCAAGTGTTAAGCTTAAAATTCTATTCTCCATTTTACTCAACGAAAATTATAGATAAAAATTTTTTCGCTCTGTAGCACTAATCTGTTTTTAAATATAAGACTGCGTACAGAGCGAAAAAATATTTAGTTTCGATACTTTTCGCATAATACGAAGAATTCAAAATCTGACTTCAAAATTCAATATTTTCATTTTACTTAAAAAATATTTGAATTAGATATTTTCTCGCTCTGTGTGCATTATTCTAATTGAAAATTGATTAATTCTATACAGAGGGAAAAAAATGTTTTTTCAACTTGGCTATCAAAAGCCGTAGTTTAATATACTTGAAAATTATATCTTCGATATATAGTCAAAAGTTCTATTCAATCATGAAAATTCAATTTCTCGACGCAACAAGTATGACGCCAGAGAGCTTTCTGATTAAATCACCTAAGTCAAGTTTGCAGAGAACGTAGCAAATGCTTTATTCTTATAACTTAATTCACTTAATTTAAAATATTCGAAAATGAATTTTTCATGAAGAAAATGTCCTTTAGTACATTTTACTATTAGCTAATGTACCTCGTATTGATCACTAGTACTAGATATGTCAGTAGGAAACGAAAATATCATACAAAGTACGCATTACACTGAAATAATCAAAAACACAATTTTTATTTTCACTAACAGATTTTCACAGAAAAAAAGTAAAATAAATAAGAAGATACTGGTTTAAAAGAAAGAGAAATTAAAACTTAATTAATTAATTAATTAATTAAACCTTGAAGTTGGAAATTTTGGAAATTTTCAAGAAAGTGAATTAAAATCAAAGGTAGTTTTATTTTCTTAGTGTTAGAAAAAAATAACTGAGGTGGTGACCTATAAGGTGTCGACCTAAAGTTCAAAGGACCAAATTTCAGTCTTGAACTTGCAGAGAAGATATTGATTAATCAGGCCAAAATGATTGAATTAATTATAGCAATTTTCACTTTAAAAATTTGATATTTTGAAATAAAAAGATTTTTTTTCTTGAAAGTAGGGAATTTCTTTTCACATAGATGTGTTTTTGACCCACATAAGGGGCGAAAAAAAATGTAAAAGGGCGTGGAACTTACTTGGTTCTTAATTCATGCGCTTGGTATCCGAAGCAGGTTGTTCCCTCAGATAAGCGGTTTACAGGACTTTTTTTTTTGCACTTTTCGCGTGATAATCTTCTACGCTCTTGCAGTCCGTTCTGCCCTCCACCAATACCTTTTGCGTCAATTTATATAGGGGGTTTTCAATCGATAGAGTCGCGCATGCCGCTTTTCTGGATCCAGCAACAAGTAAAGCACAGAGTGTGCCTGATCAAAAACTTACTTAAGAGAATCCCCTGAGAACAATGAAATGCTTTACTCGCCAATTTAGCAAAGTATCCATACATTTGCAATATTTATTTATTACAAGAGATTTTTCCTGAAATTTCAAAGGTTTTCGTGAAATTGTAAAAGATACTAAAGGACTTTTAGGATTTTTTAAAAGAATTTCGTGGAATTTTAAGAGATTTCAAAACAATTCAAGGGAATTCAAAAAGATTTCAAGAGATTTCAGAAGATTTGAAGGATTTCCTGCAATACTTTAAAGGCGTTGGACTCAAGTGGCGTTGGACTCAAGATCAAAATTCCATTCTCCATTTTACTCAACGAAAATTATAGATAAATATTTTTTCGCTCTGCAGCGTTAATCTTTTTTCAAATATAAGACTGCATACAGAGCGAAAAAATATTTAATTTCGATACTTTTTGTATAAAATGGAGAATTGAAAATCTAACTTCAAAATTGAACATTCTCATTTTACTTAAAAATTATTTGAATTACATATTTTCTTGCTCTGTACGCTTAATTCTAGTTAGAAATTGATTAATTCGACAGAGGGAAAAAATTCCAATTTTAATATTTGTTAAGTAAAATGAAGAAATCGAGTTTTTAGATTGGAACTTTGCTCCAAATCGGTACTTCAAAAGATTTTAATAGATTCAAAATAGAGCATTTTTTCTGCCGGAGGGGATGGGGGGTACTAGAAGTGTACAGTTCAAATTTAAAACATTTTAGGTTCTGCTTTGAAAATGCTAATATATTATAAATACAATATTTTATATACATTCGACTAGAGTTCGAAAATTCTCGGTAATTTAAAATTGGGTAAGGTAACAAAGAACGTGTTACCGTAACTTACGTAATTTAAGAGAATTAACGAGAATTTATGAGAATTAACATTTTTTAACATTAATTGGTCACATCATTCATTGTGGTAAAATTACGATAATATTTTTTACAGTGTACTTACTACAGAAATATTTTTTATTTTTCATTTAGAGGGGGAACAATCCCCCTTGGTGCCCCCCCTGGCTACGGTCATGGATTAACGACGGCCCTGAGACTGCTCACTGACTTTCTGTTGGAGAAATTCTGCCGTTGGCTAAAATTTGAATCGCGCGCCAAATTTTGACCAATGTCAGAATTTCTCTAGCCGATTGCCAATGTATGCTGGCATTCGTCAAAATTTGGCGCGCGATTCAAATTTCAGCCAACGGCAGAATTTCTCCAACGGAAAGTCAATGAGCAGTCTCAGGGCCGTCAATAATCCATGACCGTAGCCAGGGGAGGCACCAAGAGGTGGATTTTCCCCCCTAGAAATGAAAAATAAAAAATGATAAAAAATGATAAAAATTAAAAAAAATAAATTCTCATAAATTCTCGAAAATTGTAGGGTAATTTATTTTAACGTTACCTTCTCGGTAACGTTACCCAGAACGGGAATATTACCTCGGTAATATTATTCACTAAGAACTCTAATGTTGTGGCATTCTATTTCGTTCATTTTGTTCGTGGTTCGGTTCAAGGTTCAAGGTGTTCAAAAATGCAAAAAAAGAAAAAAAGCAGTAAAATAATAACCTCTCAAGAGTGCTAGAGTTTGAAATTACCGGTGGTAGAAACATACGCTTCTGTTTATTTATTCTACTCTACAGTAGATAAATTTTCACTTATTTTCGCTCTTGAATTCAAATTTTTCGAATTTTGTGTTTCTTTACCTTGAGTAAAGAAGATGGCTAAAAAAGAATGTGTGCTTGATAAAAAGTAGTTTTATCGTTGATTTTGAACAGATTTTGAAGGCCAAAAGATCCCAGTGCAAAAATGGATGAAATTGGCGATGTGACGATTTCGGAAAAATTTCAGGAACCTCGTAAAAGGTCCTGGCTGGTTAGTAAATTCTTTTTTTATATGTATTTTATAATTTGAAAGAAAGCCTTAGAGTTCAGGATCAGAAATAAATTTATGTCCCTTATTTTTCGTCAGCATATAAACAATGTAACTTGGGATTGAAACAATTAAACGTAAAGAATTATTTCTACACAATTTTAAAGTCAATATTATATTGTAATATAATATTTATTCTGGATTTGAAATATAATTTTGAAAAGAATTTTAATTGAAACCATTATTTTAATCAAATTTCAGAGATCAAGGAAACGTCCGAAAAGCGATGCAATCAGTATAAGTTCGATGGACATTTCTATTGAATCGGAAGTTGGAAGAAAGAAGCGACGAAGAATCACTGAAGTTGCTAGTAATATATTTTTTTCTACCTTGCCTTCAGCTTCAAAGTCGGAGAAGAAACGCAAAAGAAAAAGCAGTAGTCAGTTGAATGCTTCTTTTTTATCATTTGCTGAAACTGAAGCAGAAATTCAACCAACTCCAAAAAAGTACGCAAATTATAAACGATGTGTTCCAAAATTTAAATTAATTTTCCAAGTTTCATTTGACATAATATTCTCATTTACTTATTTTTTACATTATTCAGAAATGAATTAGCAGGTAATGTGATGATGCGTAGTTGGATGATCGACATAGCAGAGGAAAATATCAAAGATCATATCGACTCGACTTTAAGTCGTAAAGAAATAAAAAGACAAGAAGCAATCTACGAATTATACTGTGGAGAAAATGTTTTGATAAACGATCTCACTGCCTTAAGGGATTGTTACTACGAGCCTCTTCTTTCCACAAACATTTTGAGCTCATCCGAACTCGACACTCTCTTTGGCAATATCGACAGTTTTATCAATTTACACAGTGAATTAAGAGATAAATTGGTCGAGCTTCGTGACAAGTCTGGTTTTACTGAAAATGTTGGACCAACGATTGTGGATTGGGTATATAAAAGCTTGTAAAAAATTATTCTATACCTATTATATTTAATCTTCCTAAATTCTAATCTATTTTTTGTATCTCGGGGATAGTTTTTGCAGTTGAAAACCTTGTACATTGAAAGATGCAGAAATCAAATTTGGGCTAGAAACCTTCTGGATTCGAAGAAAATTACTAATAAACACTTCCAGGATTTCTTAAGAAAGAAAATGGAATCTCCCCATGCTGTCGATTTGTGGACGTATCTAGATGTGCCTCGATCTCGCATCGTAAAATATCCACTCCTAGTGAAAGAAATTTTGCGACACACTCCAGCAGGCCATTCGGATGAAAATACATTAAATAAATCACGAGAAGTTTTATCAGAATTGCTAAATGAAATCGACAAAGCTATGGGAGAAGCTGAGTGTAAATTGGCTCAGTCAAAAATTAACCCGAAGACTGAATACGATCCTGGTAGATGCGTTGAAATTGCAACGGAGTTAATCACTGAAGGGCTACTTAAAGACACTCGAGGAATGGTAAAAAATTTTGTGTTTTTAAATTTAATTTGACTCCTTTGAAATTTAAAACCTTTTTATTATCAAAATATCTATTTCAGAAATATCATTGTTTCCTTTTTAACACCTGTTTGGCGTTAACAAGACCAGTGAGGCGATCTGTAAGAAAATACAATTTATCCCTTCCGGTAGTAACAAAAGACCAAATTTGCGTGGACGTAAATTCGACGAATCAATCCCCCTTGGGATTTAATGTCGGTAAACACTTTTTGTGCGTTGAAGATGAGCACCAAAAAAGACATTGGATGGATTCCTTAAAAAGAGTCTTTGAATTTGCTACTAAGAAAGAGGAGAACATCGCCACAAAAGAAAACAAAACCGATTGTCAATTTCAGATACCTGAACTAAAGCGAAGATCTAGATCTAATTTACGTGAAAATAATTTCTCATTTACATTACGGAGGAGTCTATTAAGACCGAAGCAGAATAGTATTCAGTACGCATAATGTATTCTAATGAACCTTAATATACTTTGATTTATTCTTAAGTAAAATAAGAAATTACTATAAATTCTGAAGTGACTAACACTTCGAGGAAATTGAGACAAATTTTCAATTTTGTCCAGAAAAATTCACAGTTTTGCAAATGCAATTTACCAGTATTCTGAAAGAAAATAGGGTTTTTACTCGAAAGTACTTTAAACCCGTTTTATGATAGTTGTTTATTTAAGAAATTTGTCTATTCGCAAAAGTATAGTTAGATTTTGTACTTACACACGTATATAATTCTACTGAAAATTAAAGCATAATTTGTATTTAATCTCACTTTATTGGTGAGTATTATAATAAAATTTTATATGTAGTTATATTTAATTTTGTAACCCCTCATTACGTTCCCAAGCGGGATTTTTTAATCTTTTAAAAACTATTATTATTTGAATACAGAGTAAAAAATAATTTAAATATTTACATTAATATTTCATTAAACTTTATTTATAAAACAAGCCAAATTTCAGAAAAATAAATTAAATTAACCTAGTATCGTAAAAAATTAGGCTTTGCAAGGTTTCATCGAATTACCATCAGGGTATCGTTTCTTGAAAGCTTTTATGAGCTGCGGGTCTATGAGGTGAATACCATCCACCTGATTTCCTAAGGTTATCCAATTCGGCTGGACATTATGTGGACGACCAAAGAGTTCAATTTTTCTAGTCCCAGGACTCATGCGTTCAATTATCCCGTAAATTTCGTCAGGTTTATGACTTGTTGCTCTGACTTCTGCGACAATAACGTCACTATCGAGACTTCGATTGATTCTAGGATTTCCTTTCATTCCAACTAGGCAATGTTCCTTGCCATGGTTCAGCCAATGACCTGTTCTCCCTGTTCGAATTATTCTCTGCAACTGATTGGTCTTCACCCAGATTATCTCATCGACTCTCTCATATCCCCACAATTGAAGACATTCTCTGCCGAGCTCCATCGCTCTTCCAGTTACCCAGAGAAAGAGTAAACCTTCATCTTGAAGTGCTGGAATTCCAAGCTGTCGCATTTCATCATCAGACATTGTTCCATAAGGTAATTCCATGTGAATATCCCATGGAGGATCTGCCATTATTACTGCGAATTTACCCAGGACGGACATGTCCAGATATCGAAGGTCGCATTGGATCCATTGTGCAGGATACAGAGTTAATTCTGTTCCTGAGGTGCAGTTGTTTAAATTTGCGCTTGCTAGCCGTGTACACGAGTCTGCTGATGAGACATTGCTTGTTGCATTGGAAGTGCTAGCTTCTAGGTTTGATGAATTTCCGTTTCCCTCAACATCAAGAGATACATGATGATCTTTTTGTTGAGGTGATAAACTATCCACCTCGTAGTGCACATATCTGAAACAGAATACTTTTAATTTAGAAACAGAAAATTTCCGCGGACCTTTTATTAATATGTATAAAATCTGTATGCTTTCTTACTTGCAAGTATCCATATGAAAGCAAGTGTTTAAAAAACTGCAATCTCCCAGAGACTCGTCCGTGTGGCTTTGAATAATTTTTTTAAAATGAAGTTTTTTGCATTTTGCAGAAAATCCTTGTCCACTTGTTTGATTGATTTTAGCGCAATCAACTCGTGTGCCATGTGGACAAAACTCCATCACCTGAGCTCCACCTTGAGATCGAAATCTTTCCGCCAAAGATTTTTCCTTTGAAGTCTGCTTGGACAAAAGGTCGAGAATTTGTTCCCCAACTTTCTTGCTCTCCTTTTCCCTGATCGTCGGCGTCGATATTAAGGCCATAATATCCTCAATTCTATCCTGCTTCGACTGCTTTTCTACTGGTGCATCTTCATTTGATTCTGACACAGAGGATTCAGTACGTTCTGGACTTTCAACCACAATTGATTGGTAAGGCGATTGTACCGACTGTGCCTCTGCTACAGATAGGACTGTGTATCCAAAAACTCCATCTTCTGTTACCTCTTTAATTCTAAAATAATTTTACATGAAGTTAAAGAAATAAGCAGAGTAGAAAAAAAAGTTAGAAAAGGGTAGAAGCAAAATTACTAACTTTATGATATCCTGAGCAGCAAGTTTTTCTAAAATTTTGTTTATATCTCCAGATGAAACGTCTGCGCTTAAATTCTTTCTTAATTGGTCCAATAGATCTGCAGAAGTGATCGGCAGCGTGGAAAGGCATTCGTGTAATATGCACACAACATCTTGCTCGTATTCAGAATGATCGGAGCGAGCAGAAGACGTGGCTTCTACAGTAGACAAAATATCAGTTTTCGTATTTAAAATATCAGGCATTTAAAAGCTTTCGAGATAATTTTTCAGGTTACTGGAATCTATCAATTACGACACTTTTTTCAACTGAATTCATCATCAATGTCAAGTATCAATTGAAAGTACTTCTAACAACAATAAGTATCAAATAATGGAACGACACAAGGTCAATGTTTTCTATTGTTTGATTTAAAAAGCGAGTTTCCCTTGCTTGAGTTTCTATGTATATCCTTTGTAATCAAAGGATATTGTATTATTTTACTGACATTATTGTATTCAAAATACAGTAATGCGTAAAGTATGTGTGTATACAGTTATGCGTATTGCATAATGAGAAAAACATTTTTAGAGCTACAGAATATTTCGTAGTGTCTATTCGTGCAATCAAAGAAATCGGATTTACAATTACACTAATAAAATTAAGGGTATCAATTAATTCGGAATAAATAAAAATTGTTCTCACCTGCAGTATTCTGAGACTCAGAGGAAGGGGAAGATGACAAGGAAGTAGATGTCAGAGTGAAAAGTTCATTTCTCTCCCTTTTTCGTTTCTGCAATTTTTCGCGCAAACTTGTTC
The DNA here is from genome assembly GCA_904066015.1 of Synergus gifuensis. NCBI lineage: Eukaryota > Metazoa > Arthropoda > Insecta > Hymenoptera > Cynipidae > Synergus > Synergus gifuensis. Next base: position 1,014,994 of record CAJFCO010000082.1, read on the forward strand.
TCTTTAATTTAATTGCCTGTATTTCTTCAAAAGCGTCGGACATTTTCGTTTAGAAAACTAAGATTAACAACTAAAATGCCAAAAATACTTTCATCTATCGTTTGATTCTCTAACTTTATTCAGCAATGCAATGCCAAAAATACTGTTTTTAAAGGATAACTATCAAGTTACTATTATTGCTTTAATACGAATGATAACAATAAATAAAATGAGTCTCAAGAACTCTAAAATCACTAATTTTCACTCAAAAAATCAACATTTACTATACAATGACAAACTAACAACGCCAAACAACACCGATTGTTTACATCCCCACAATACTAACTATCATAGAAAACGATACATAGACCCGCAAAATATGAAAAATATTTTAGCGTCACTAGCGCCATCAACGATTTTATTCTATAAACATTTCCACGATTTCCACCCAAATCGAACATAAAGATACACTCGATGTTCCCAATAGTAATGTTCCCAATAGTAATTTGTTCCCAATAGTAAAAGAGTTTCGTTCTCAATAGTAAAAAGCGCAACTCGCAATAAGCACTTCATACCACTGCTCATGCGTTGCGTTCGGTATCTGATTGGTTGCTATTCGCGCGCAGTTTAAAATACTAAAAATAGTATTTGATATGCAATACACATGCGCAATTGATGTGAAATTTGAGGAAAGGAATTTTTTTTACTATTGGGAACGACTCTGTTTTGGATTTATTTACTATTGGGAACGTCGAGTGTATAAATATAAGATTACACTCGACGTTCCCAATAGTAATGTTCCCAATAGTAATTTGTTCCCAATAGTAAAAGAGTTTTGTTCTCAATAATAAAGAGCGCAACTCGCAATAAGCACTTCATACCACTGCTCATGCGCTGCGTTCGGCATCTGATTGGTTGCTATTCGCGCGCAGTTTAAAATACTAAAAATAGTATTTTATATGCAATACGCATGCGCAATTAATGTGAAATTTGAGGAAAGGCATTTTTTTACTATTGGGAACGACTCTGGTTTGGATTTATTTACTATTGGGAACGTTGAGTGTATTTCGAATTGTGGAGCGAAATTGTTCGTTATGCAACTCGCATGCGGACATACAGATTTTTTTCTATTCTCCCACTCTATATTCTACATACATATTGCCATTCTATCCTTTTGGTCGTTTTGCACGTTCATTTAAAAAATCCTTCGCAACGATTTTAACGGAATTTTTGTTGCTACCAGAATTTGTGTCGCAAAGGTGCAAAATCAAGCCGAAAACGAGTGTTGGTGCATGAAATCAGGGAAATGGTGGTATGTCGTCAAAAATCAAATTTTAATGACAATATTGCCTTCCAAATATAGTATGTAGTTTAGATTGGATCGCATATAGAAATCTGTGGGCGTGAAAGATGGGAGTGCAGAAGATGCCCAAGATGGCAGCGAGACCAAAAACAACTTCCCGCAAGAGCGGTGAATAATGACGCTCTCAGACTTTGCTGAATTAACATAATACGAACGACATAAGGATCGCAACAATGACGACAGGTTGACCTAGTGGATTTACACTGACATTACGAGAGAACACAAGACATGCAGAACAGATAGCGAATTTTTGAATCTCCTGCGTTGCTGGAGATTCGCTTCGAAATTCCAGTGTTTTCCAGTTTTTATCCATTAACTGTCATCTGCCGTGAGTGTTCCAGGTAATTTTGTATTTTAAGATATTTTGTAGTGATTAGAATTAGTGGTGAAAGTTGCAGTGCCATTTTTAGAAAGGAGAGAGAGAGGTTTAGTTTTGTATAGCATAACGGGAAGCAGTTTGAATTTTTTTTAGGACATCTTATACTGCTTTAATTATAACGTTTCTTTTATCTGGATCAGGTGCTTATTCTTATCTGTTTAATCTTATTTATAGTAAGCTATGTCGTACAGAGATGAAATTATATGATTATTTGAAACAAGTGTATATACTTAAATTATATTTTTCTAAATGAATGCTTTTTTGTTTGCTTTTAATTTAAGTTTTTGACAGTTGAGATTTGTAATTCAAATCGATTAAAGTTTTTTATTTTATTTTTGTTTTTATTTTACAATTTCACACACAATTAACTCCGAAGACCTTAAAGTTAGAATTTAAATACTTTGAACATATTAAATTTTATATAAAAAATATTAAAACAATGTTTACAAAAAATTTTTTTCTAAAATGAACGTGTTAAATATATTGTTTATATTGTTCGTATTGTTCTTATTGTTTTCTGGGTAATATTAAATAAAGAAAATGAACTTACAATTTTATGAAATATGTATAGACCTACTATTTAAATTAGGTGTTGATATATCGTTTCAATTATAACTTTGAATCTATTAAATTACTCTAACAACTTTCAATTTCAGTGACCTTGAATAAAAATTCAACCATGACTGTATGCATTTTATTAATTTACATAGATGTATCTCCACGAGATCTTTTACATTATGCTATTTGGATTACAATAGCCGATTAATATTAAGTGATCATTAAAAATAATATCCTATGATTATAAGACGACATTTATTAAGAACTGTTAGTAATGAGATAAAATAAACTTAAGTCATAATTTTTTTTACATTAAAAGTTATAATTAAGTTTAAAACCGAAATTAACAAACGCAGTTATAATACTTGTAAAATAAATAATCCAACTGATGTAATATTTTTTTTCACTTTCAGGATAAGTGAAAAATTATCTTCCATAGAATATTAGAAATTCTTTTCTCTTTTCTGCACAATTATAAAACCACAATAAATCACAATGGAGTTAAATAAATTTTTAATTGGCCCTGTAGAAATCATAAAAGGTATTATAATAATAGAATTTCTATATAAGTAAATTCACATTTGTGGAATTATCTTTTTCCTTTAGCAATTTTTGTAATATTTAAAATCCAAATATATTCTTATTTAAGATCGACTCTATTTCGTGACAGTACGTTCGCCAGAAAAGATCAAAAATACAGCAAACACGCACTATTTTAGTATAGACGATGAATTGGTATACGAAAATTTTTATGCAGACTTTGGTCCTTTAAACCTCGCTATGGTTTATAGATATTGTCAGAAAGTTAATAGGAAATTAAAAGCAGTTTCACTGAGCAAAAAGAAAATCGTTCACTATACAACGATGGATCCTGAAAAGAGGGTGAATGCTGCTTTCATTGCAGGATGTTATATGGTAAGATATTTGTATAATTGCCATTTATAATCACATTTTTGCAAATGCGTAATATTTGCAAAATATTTAATAGTTTAAGTATGTTTATCTTTTGAAGTTTGTAATCAGTTTTTTAATTTACAGGTGCTATATTGTAAACGCACAGCCGTTGAGGCTTACGACCTTCTAACATGTAATCCAGATTCTCCGCCTTTTGAGATGTTTCGTGACGCCTCGTTGAGTGATCCCTGCTACAGAATAGGCCTTAGAGATTGTCTCAGTGCCGTATACAAGTGTCATCAACTTGGTTTCTTCAACTTTCGAGATTTTAATCTCGATGAGTACGAATACTTCGAAAGGGTTGAGAACGGAGACCTCAACTGGATTCTTCCCGACAAGTTTATAGCTTTCTGCGGACCTCATGCTAGTTTTAAAGTAGAGAATGGTAATTTCAACGAGTTAAAATTTTTAATGGAAATACTTATTTTGCTCATTACTACATTGTAATTCATTTTGTATTTTTCAGGCTATCTTCTGCACGCCCCAGAATCATACTTCAACTACTTCCGACGCCAAAACGTATCCACAATCGTTAGATTAAATAAAAAAAGGTACGATGCTGCCAGCTTCACTGACGCGGGCTTCGAACACAAGGAATTATTTTTTGTCGACGGATCGCCGCCAACGGTTGCCATTGTTCGGCAATTTTTAAAAATATGTGAGAATGCTTCTGGCGCTATCGCCGTTCACTGCAAAGCTGGTTTGGGCAGAACGGGAACTTTGATAGCTTGCTATATTATGAAGCATTATCATTTGACTGCTCACGAGACGATTGCCTGGATCAGAATTTGTAGACCAGGTTCTGTGATCGGACATCAACAACAATGGCTTGAACAGTAAGCATCAATTTTCTGATAAATTGAAATTCTATCCTTAATTAATTACTGCTTTATTTTAGATATAAAAAATTAATACTTATCTTTCAGAAAAGAAGCCTACCTTCATTCGCTTTGCAAGGAACCGTTGCGAGCAGAGAATGGAAATCCTGTTCATGAACTGGGAATTTATTCAAAGGTCGCTAATGCATCAGGAGCTTCTTTCGCTGGCTTGAAGAACTCTCGAGTAGTACAAGATAATGTATCCAGGATTATGCATCGTATAGATGCCATGAAATTAGTGGATCCCACTCCTACGACTGCAACTGCGAGTGATACTAGTAAATTTACAGTTTTTATCCCAGGCAAACTATCCCAAGGTGATAAACTGAATCAAATCAAAGCCAGAAGGAGATCTGCTCTTCCATCGAGTCCTGCTAACATCACTAGTTCTACGAGACCATCACCAATTGTCCAGTACGCAATAAAAATCAATTTTCTAAAAATAATTATATATTTTAAATTTTAAACTGAAAAGGTATCTAGTTTTATTTCAGAAATAAATATAATTTCATTCAAATAGAAACAAATTTTTCGAGACAAAATTGGAGGGATTTGTGTTAAACAATTTACATATCTCGAGTTTCAGGTTACAGATTATGTTACAAAATCCCCTTTGCTTGTTGAAAATACATATAAGTATCTGAATGTATAAAATTTGTGTAAAAATTTCACTCGATTCTTGTAAAGTCGTGAGTTGAAAAATACGTATTAAATAATTGAATCTTACACATTGATTAATAGCATTATTAACTAATTTTTAAAGAATATTTGAATGGTAGAGTAATTGATATAAATCGGAACTTAAATTATTAAAAATACAAAAATATACTTTTTAATTTTAATTCTCTAATCAAATGATACTAATTAAAATTTTCATTTTTAGTCCCTACTTAGAACCTCTAATCCACAACAGAGGTACGAAAGAAGTCCGACGAAATTTAACTCCACCATCCAGATCAACAGTAGCTGACAGAAGGTTCGTAAAAGTCCTAAATCTTTTTTTTGCTTTGCTTTTAAAATATGCTTGTAGAATTAATATTTCAAGAAACAGATACAGGCTCTAGATCTACATAAGCATGATTTAATTAACCTTTCATTTTGACAACTTGGAGATAAATCTATTTGCGTGACGAAACCAATCTGCTTAAATTTATCGCAGTTCCACCACACGCGAAACAATAATAAGGCTTTATTTTCTCTTCTATGTTCCGTGATAAGAATTTGTTAAACTGAAATATCATAGAGGAAATGGAATTATTAAATCTATTGAATTGAATTAAATTTTATTTTAACTAGATTGTGGTCTGCAACTTTGAAATGACACTTAACCAATTTTTATTCTGAAATTGCACTCAAGCTCTGCTTTATACGCCTTCCTCTTTTCTTGCAATCTGTAGAAAAATTCGGTTGGTGAGCAGTAAGCGCCTTAGTCACGCGATACCCGAACCAACAACCCAGATTCACGACAACAACAACTCTGCTATCACCAACAATCCTGTTTCGAATTCAATATCCAAACCTGTCACGAGAAACAGTCCAAAAGTTGAGGAACAGCGGAAGATATCGTCTACGGATCATACCTTAGAAATAAATCTAAGCAAGAATAGTTTGGAAAATCGCCTCGCACGTTGTCATTATCTTAAGCAGTAAGTTAGATTGCTTTGCTTTCGCTGGATCGGGAAAACAAAATAGATACTTTACTCTCATAAATTATCTGGCTATCTAAATTCATTAATTTATGATCTGTTATTCAAAATATGTATATAAAATACATAAAATAAAGGTGGCTTGGTGATTTCTTGAGATTTTCTTTTAAGAATCTTTAATATTTCTAAAAAGATTTTGTATTGTGATATAAAGTTCGATATAATTGATTTGTATACGTTTGTAGAAATGGTGGAACAGTGAGTAATAGCAGTGAACATCCTGCCCAACGAGTAAGATCTAAACCATCAACTCAGATCCAAGGTAGCAAGGTAATGACATCCAACCCTGTTACCAACTCCATTTCCACGACAAAACCGTTTACGAGAAGCAGTGTGAGGACTTTGAGAGTGGCGGAGACCAACGCTACATTCTCATCTCCAACAATTCCGTTCAGCGAACGCAATCCCAGACGTGCTGATCTTATTAGCCGCTATTATTCCCTCAAGCAGTAAGTCTTAACGCAAATATAACTTCTTCTCCAGCTACATACTAATCATTATCATGTCTCTTAACTCATTTTCATTCTTTGCTTTCCTTGCCTGGTTTGCAGAGCTTTTCATCTTTTGCTTTCTTTTATGATTTATTTTTTTCTGCTCTCTTCTCTTTTTGCACTTTTTTTGGTGGTGACTAATACGGATTAACATTGGGAGGGTTAATGGGAAAACAAAGTCCACTGGTTACATTTATCACTTAATAGTGAAGTGCTAGAGTTTTTCCAGTGAAATTATTTTATTATAAAAGGTTATTTTTGGGGAAATTTTTTAATGATATTAAGTTTAAAAATTTTTTATTTATTGTTGTTTATTTCAAATATCTATATTTATTGTTTAAATATTGAAGATGGTTTTATTAATATTTGTTTATATTCTTATTAAAGAGGAATTTATTTTTATATGTGTGTTTAATTTTATGTCAGTATGTAGTTTGTAAGATAAAATATCTAATAAGTATAGGATTTTAAATAATTTAATGTTGATAAAATATATATATATATATATATATATATATATATATATATATATATATATATGCATAGAATAAATATATAAAAAGTTTCTCACATTGAATTATATCAATCTTACGATTATAATATTAATTTTTTAATTAACAAGATCAATATTAAACTAAAAGAATATCAAATAAAATTAATTTGTTTTATATATTATCTGTATAAATATACAAGAAAACTAGCACTTAATTCGTAATTTGTGGACTTTGATACTGAACAACTCTTTGCAGGACTCGATTTCTTTTTCAACTACGAGATTCTATTTATAAATCCTTATTTATAAATGTTGTATATAAGGCAATTGTCTTATTTAATGAAAAATTACCTGAATTTTAACAGAACATTCCAGAATGTGATATTAATATTAACTTGCTTTCACTTCCAAGTCCTATAAAGAAGTTAAAATTAACGGAGTTAGGTACCAACGACACATTAAAGAATGCATGAATTTTGCGACTTTTATTTGAATATGATTTTATATATCATGTGTGTTACTGAATGTAGGGATGGGCAATATTTAAGTTTTAAATAATGTATTTTTAAAAACGTTTTATTTTGAAAGGTGAACAGTAGATATTGTTTTTTTTTTCTGTCATATTTTTAAATTTCACTATTTTATTTTTCAAAATTTCTGGTATTTTTCTTTAAGTCTCTTTCATCTAAATTCTCACGACTTTTTTATTTCCATTTTTCTGAACATTATCCTTTTTCTGTATTTCAGCACAGTATAAAGTACCTGAACTTTTTGCTCATCCCTGCTCGAAACGTTAATAGTTTTTTTGTAGTTTTAAATAAAAAGTAGAGGAAAGGAAACCGAGAAGGAAATAAGACTAGCATTCGAGTGGCTAACGTACCGACCCCGTTTGTTTTTTCTCTAACTTGCAGTGCGCGCACAACAAAAAGTTACAAAAAAGCATTTATCAGATGACTAACCGATGTTCTCAGTGGCGTTGGAGAGAGCACACCTGTTCCTCGGGCATCTCGCCAGCGTCGAAGATCTCATCGCTTAAATCCCATCATTCAATAAAGTAACACAATCATCGGAATCCTCGATATCTTGGGAGTTCAAGTCTCATCCACCTACGCGAGGAGAGACATTTTTGTTATATATTTTTTGCACTACTAATCGCAGTGAACGAGCTAGTTCTAAGATTTCTAGGATTCTAGAATTTAACGCGTAGGTTTTAGCAATAAAGAATTGTGTCCGTAATTTTCAAAAATGTAACGACTATCTGTTAAGCAAAGATATTACTGTCTGACTGCAAGTGATAGTAAAGCTATGTAAATGGTCAGAGGTATATATATGTAAATGTATTAACAATACGTTTAACACTGTGTGAAATGTGGAATAGGCTAATAATTCTCTAAGCCTTATCATGCTTTTTTTCAATCAAACGTTGGTGAAAAATTTCTCTAATCTTGCTTCAATTTTGTCAAATGTTTTAAGCAGATATTTATCATTAGAGGTGACAGAGTGTTTAAAATCATTTTTAAATGCTTTCAGATATGAGTGCTTTCAGTTTTATATTTAAAAAAGAAGTATGACTTAAAAAATTAAATAATTAAATTATTTATTAAGAATGAATAATTCCCTTGTAATCCAGGTTTTCCTCAATTTCCAATTCTTCGACTCTTCGAAGGCCAAATTTTATAACTACTATTCTTGGGAAAATTTTCAAAAACCTGAAGTGAAATTCGTTTGAAATATAAAAAGTTGGACAAATTTTTCACCAGATAATCAAATTTAACGGCTTTGAGGCTCAAAAAGTCTCAACATCTTCGTTTATGAAAACATGTGAGCGAATGTCAAGAAACTGTTTAATTATGGAAAATAGTTTCTTTTCTTAAGAGTACAAAAAGTATTTACTGAATCTTTCCCATATCACATCATGTTTTACAATTTATAAAGTTTGAAATAGTATTAATAGTTTTCAAATAGAATATTATCAAAATGGTCTTAAGAGGAGGAGAGCTATCGATAAAAATAGTTGATTAATGAGATAGCTGATTAATTACACCTTACATTAACTTTGGTTGATTTAATTGTCTAATCGTCACGCATGTTGGAGGAAATTATTAACAACTAAGAAATTTAACGGAATGGGATGGTTTTCTACGATCATTTCTCAGTTTATTTCGTTGTATTGTGTTAATAGCACAAAATTATATACATTTTTTTGCTCTTGAAAATATAGGCAAAAGAAGTTAATTCAAGTATTGATGTTTCTGAGAATTGATATTACAAATGTTTTTTATTTGTAAAACATTTCTAGTTAGCTTCGTAGCTGATGGTTGAATCTTAAATTTTGAAAATTGTCTATTTTTTTTAGACGATTTGAAATGTTTATAAGCTTTTAAAATCAAGGCTTGGGAATTGAAAGCTTGTCAGTTTAGATTTTACTAAATTAGAAAGTTCTCAGTTTCGATGCCTAAAAATTCAATTTTAAATTTGTAATTATGCAATAACTTAACTAGGATTCTTAAAGAAGTAAAACCGCTGAGCCTTATATATATATATTTTTAATCTTCGATACTTAATTTGTCGACCTCTTTAATTTTTCGGGGAGGAATTAGGATTAGCTTGTGTAAAGAAATTGTATAATATCAAGAATCTGAAAAAATAGATTCGGCAGAACTTCTGTGTATATCATGAAATTCAATTCATTTTTTTTTTTTTGTATTTCATTATATTTGACTCAAAGGGAAAAGTTAAAATTGTTACTTTTGTACAAGACAATGATCACAAATATGATCCTTTCATTTGTTAACTTTCTGCTGGTCAAACAAAAAATCACAAGAGAAAAAATAAAAGTCTCAGTTTCATTGAAACTTTTAACATTTGATTTATGATCATACTGCTGTAGATTGTCCTAATATTTGTAATAAATGTTTAGATAGAGGAACGTATTGAACGTTTATTGCACCTGAAGTGATTTTTCTTTAGTGAAATACAAATGTCGCTTTTTATACAGCTTTTATAGATTCGAAAGAAATAGTTAAATATTTTCGAAGCAATTTTCACTCTCGAATATCATAGTAGTAATTGGTTGAGAAAGTTAAAAGATTTTGTAAATGAATTTGGTAATTTTTTCGCTGATTTTTGCAAGAAATTTCTTTTATTGTTGATTTTGTATCAAAATTACATGAAGAGAGGCTGTAATAATTTTACACTGTATTAAATAATCAAAGACTGAGAGAAAATCAAAGGGGAATTACATTTTTGTGGTAAGTCATGTCTTGTTAACTGATGTAGAAACAAACTGATGTAGATTGACAAAGAAAAATTATTATAGAATTTTGGGATTATAGACGGTCTTGCTGAATATTTTTAGAATTAAAATGTACTTAAAATGAGAGAAAATTCATGAAAAATCTATTGAGAAATTGCCAAATTCAATTAATCTTTTAAATAGATTTATTTCATAATGTAATTTGTTATATTGAATAATCTCTTGTAATCAAAATTAGATTTCTTTAAATAGACGTTCGATCGAAGGAATCATGTTTAAACAAAGAAATCCCAGTGAAATAAATTTCAAGACAGTTGATTCATTCGATTGACAGAAGAGTTCAAATACAAGAAATAAAAAATTAATGAGCTACGTCACAATTTGTACACCATTAGCATTAGCTATATTTTGTTTAGCCATATAAGCAATAAACAGTAGTAACCTTAAGAAAAAGTTTCCTCTTATTCCATTACCTATTGCCTTAAGAAGGGAAATATATTTACAGTAGACTTGAATGTGAATCTTGAAAGGAGATTCACATTCAATTTTAATTTGTATAACAAACTCAAGTAACTTATAATGATAATTGTTTACGACTCAATATGAAAAGCGAGGGAAAGTGGTATTCATGAGATGCTGTTTATTTGAAAAATATGTATATTTTTAATAAAGTATTACAACGTATAAAAAAGTATTCGCGACTAAAAGTCCTTTAAAAGGTTCAATAAATAAGCGATTTTAACTAATACAATCACAGTCAAGCGTGTTTGAAATGCATACTTTATACAATACTGTAAAATTAGAATACACTGCAAAATACTGATATGTTATCTAATTAAAAAATAAGCACAATAAGTGGCGAATGCAATCCAATGACTTGCAAAACCCAGTTGAGACCATTTTTCAATCGTATGTAAGTAACTATATCCGGTCTCTTGTAATTCTGAGGTATCGAACATGAGACCCAAGTACGCTAAATGAAAAATCGAGAGAACCGAAAAGCCAAAATTTATTCCAGTAACCCACCAACAATTAGTAGGAGTTCTTTCATGGGGACACTTATTATCTGGACATTTTTTGGATGATATGCAGGCGTCAAAAACTGTCGCCAATAAAAATCTTAATTGGAATTCTATATAAGTATAAAAACCTAAACTAAGGAGAACAGCTGCAAGCTGAAAATTCAATCCATGGAGCAATGAACTTGCAAGGTATGTCAAAAGAATTCCTCCGAATTTTCCTAGCTGTCTTTTTCCTGGGCGAAATATGTCTGAAATAAATGCAGAACAGTACATAAACCTGAGTTATGTAATTCCAAGAAGGACTTTTTTTAATCATAACTTTGTTGTCAGTAAAAATAAATTTTTAAAACTTACAGGTTTTTAACCAAGAATGCATCGGAATATTCCAGGAAATCACGACTTGGACAAGTGATCTGGGCAGTTCGATTTCCATTGGTTTTGTAACCGTAATTACAGCGAATGGCAATCCCCCAAGAAGTAAAATTGACGATGATATATACGAGACGAAATAATGAGACATTCTAAATGATAAAGCATCTCTGTATGCTTGGAGCCATCTTTAAATTTTAAATAAAAGAAAAAGTTAAATTTGATGTGTATTAAGTATGTGAGTTATACAATATATATACGTTTGGATTATACTCACTTTCCATTATTTTCTGTTAAGATCCAATTCGCACCACAATTTGAAATGCTAATGAAAAGAAGAGCCAGTGCGAAATATCCTATCGTTGTCAGAATCCATCTTAGGTTCTGAAAAATAAATAAAATTATAGTAAGCGCTACTTCAAAGCTACTTCTAATTGTATGTTTTAAAGACAGCAGGATAGAACGAACCCAAGAGCCTTGTCGATGAAGTTTAGAATAATTTTCGAAGGATATCCAAGGTCCAAATATCGAAGTCAGAGGAAAAACTAAATATCCAACGTATTCCCATGGTAATGGTGGTTTTTCATTACTTTCATTTTGATCCACAGCTATGCTGATTTCTTTCATCACTGCGATCATTATCACACCACGTATTTTGTGCCATGATGCCGCTTCCATTGATAATTCACTGTAAAATTAAGATAAAGCAATTTTACCTCAATTTTATTTCATGAGAAAAGTATTGAGTTCGTTTGAAGACTGTACCAATATAAAATGACTAAAATACTTGGTATGAAGACTCCAATTCCACTTCGATATTTCTTTGGCAGTTGTAAATAGATATAAGAGGCTACGGTAAATATTCCTAATAGATATAAACATTCATGAACGTAATTGTAAAGTATTAAAAATCCAAGGACTATTGACGCTCCGTGCATCAACCGGTTTGGCGTATGAGCTGCAAAAAATGTAAGAAATATTAATTAAACAACCTCATTTTTAAGTTTACATTAATATAATTACATTTTTTTAAATAAACATTGAACTTACTACATTGTGCCACTATTTTGAATAGAAAAGATGCCAACATCAAAGGAATAAGATGTTGAACAGTGTGATATAAAGTAGGTTTGAGACATAGATCGTATACATCTATTACAGTCTCTTCATCGTATTCAAATTCATAATCATCATCTAGATCCTGACCTAGATGTTCCTGACATTGGTTTCCATAATCATCATCGTAGAATACCATGGGATCCATTTTTAGGGTAACTTTTTGATGTGATTAATTTATATTCTATCAATTTGTAATATTTATCAAACATGCTTCGAAGTTAAGTATTCGTTGAAACATTTTTCTTTCGGTTGCAGGTGAATGGCATTGTAGTATTACGTAGAAATTCTATGAAAAATATGTTTAGTAGGTTTAGAAATAAAATTATAATTTTGAAACATAACTTTCAACGAAAAAAAGTACATATGTATAATATATCATTTGGAGTAAAAGCAATCCTTTCAGAAGAATTTAAGAAAAAACTAATTTATAATAATTAATTTATGAAATTAAACAATACAGTAATGTTACTTACCTTTTTTGCAAAAATTGTAACAAACGCTTTTTGCAAGAAACAAACGAAACAAACCAGATAAAACACAAAAATGAGAGGTTATGTCATTTGTAAATTTCATATTTTACCGAAATATTTCCATGAAATTTACGAACGAACTGTCATGGAGTGTTAGGGTGGCGTCCCATGATTGCGTTTTGCGTTGCGTCATAATGAGAGAAAAA
>CAJFCO010000082.1:1042079-1066496 GCA_904066015.1 Synergus gifuensis
TCGTGTGAACAGGGTGTCGTGAAACGCGGAAACGTTTCGACACTTCGACGAGCCTGTATTTTGGCCTTAAAAAATATTATCGTAATTTTACCGCAATGAATGATGTGACCAATTAATGTTAAAAAATATTAATTCTCATAAATTCTCGTTAATTCTCTTAAATTACGTAAGTTACGGTAACGTTCTTTGTTACCTTAACCAATTTTAAATTTACACTTGAGTCTCCCAAATGTCAAGAAATTTTTGCCAGAGGTTCTCCCAAATGTCAAGAAATTCTTTATTCTCTATAGTCACATCAATTGCGCATGCGTATTGCGTATACTATAATATTTTTTAGCATTTTAAATTGTGCGTCAATAGCAACCAATCAGGTGCCGAACGCAAAGCGTGCGCAGTAGTTATTAAGTGTGATTTGAGAAATACGGACTTGACATTTGAGAGAAACTTGACTTGACATTTGGGAGAACTTGAGATTTGAGAAGTTGACATTTGAGAGACTCGAGTGTACCGAGAATTTTCGAACTCTAACCACGTACTTTTGAGGAGGTTACGTTTGACAACAGCAGACGCAGCAGACGCAAGTACATAACAGTTGTCCTCTATCGAGTCTGCTGGTGTTTATGTTTATGAAAAACACATGACTTTTACAAAGATTTACCATGGTTTTATGTAAATATTTCCAACAAGGAAACTGCCGCTTTGGGCAGTATTGCAGATACGAGCACTTAAACACACCTGGTAAGTGTAAAACTTCAAGAAACAAATTGTGCTGTTTTTAAATTGCATTGAATAATTTTAAGTTTTTTAAAATGTTTTGCAGCTCTAACTGTGAATAGGAATAATAGGGCATACGACGGGAAAAACATAGCGTAAGTACATATACAAAATTTTTTTGAATATTAAAATACAATAATTGTATTCATATCTACTGTGGAAAGATATCTTAAGCCAAATTATCAAAACAGTTTAGTCGTCGCCGAAGATGTTCTGGCTGCAGAAAGAGGTGGACAATGGCTCTTATCGTGTTTTGGACCCTTCAAGGTACAAGCAAGCATTCCTGGAATGGAAGATCTCTCTCCAGAGGAAGTTCGGTGGGAAATGTATCAAGCAGAGAAAAAAGGGACCGTCGATCAAGTTGTAAGTTTTTTCCATACTTCGAAAAGATTTTTTTTTCGATATATCTTTGGTTTATGTCCCGTATATCTCGGAATTTTTTTTTTGTGATAATAACTATTAAGTACTATTTGCTAAATAGAAAAATTTTCATTTTTTATTACAGAAAGTTCAGTTTCAGCAGCTTTGCCAAGATATGAAGGCAAAACGAGACATGCTCAAAAATCCAACGGCAGAAATTATCACAATGTTGGTAAGTTAATTTATCATTTTATTTATAAATAACAATATAATGTTAAATACATCCATTTAAAATTATTTAAAAGAAATTATTGTATATATAGTACGTAACCGAATATGAATGTTTACAATTTTCAGGAAAACCTTCAAAAAAGCGGACAAGAAACCGTCTTCGGGGCCTCTGCAACACCGCAACCGTCCAAATTTTCCTTCGCATCTCCACAAATAGGTACCACAGCTGCTTCTTCCACTTCCAATTTCTATTCTACCACGGAAAATCCATTCGGTAGTGGTTTCAATTCGACTGGAGGAAATTCCCTCTTCGGAGGAGCTACCACGAGTAATACCGGATCCATATTTGGATCGCAGCAAACTTTTGGAACGAACTCTGTCTTTGGAGTTACTCCAAGTACTAATTCCTTATTTGGTGGAACGATTGAACCATCACCTCCAGCATTCGGAACACAAACGATCCAGAATTTCGGAGCGACCCAAACTCCTTCAGTGTTTGGAGGAGGTGTGACAACTCAACCAGTTTTCGGACAATCTGCTGCCTTCGGAACCACTCAGAATAATTCCTTATTAAGAACAGGAACAGCGCAAACATCTACAGTTTTTGGAAGCAATGCCGCAAACTCTTTCGGAGGTTCCGCGCCTCCATCTTTCGGGAACCCTAATGTATTCGGAAATTCAGGAGGTACTTCCGTTTTCGGATCAACAACAACTCCGACAGATAATTCTTCAGTCTTCGGCCAACCTAAAACCACTTCAGCTTTTGGAGCCGCTCCAGTTTTCGGTGGAACGAGTAATTTTGGGGGGAGTCAGCCTGCATCTGTTTTTGGCGGACAATCAAGCTTTGGAAACGCTCCAGTGACAACAAGCAGCATCTTTGGGGGCTCGTCTAATAGCACAACAATGTTTGGATCTGCACAAAACGCGGCTGGTTTCGGTACTTCAACAACACCAGCCATTGGAATTTTCGGTGGAAGGACTCAGGCAACTTTTGGACAAACGTCAGTTGTAAGTTCGCCCTTTGGACAAGCTGCCACCGCCGTTAGTTCTCCTTTTGGACAAACTACAACTGCTACTGCAACACCTTTCGGACAAACGACAATCGCTACTGGTACACCTTTCGGACAAACAACGACCGTTACTGGAACACCTTTCGGGCAATCGACAACCGCTGCTGGAATACCTTTTGGACAAACGACAATTACTGCGGCACCCTTCGCTACAACGAGTGGACCATTTGGAACTGCTACGGCTGCTCCTTTCTCTCAGTCTGCGCCGTTCGGAAAAACTATCACTGGAACTGATAGTTCCAACACTTTCGGACAAATCACTTCCGCAACAACTCCTTTTACTTCCAGATTTGGAGTTTCGATTACAGCACCACCACCTTTTGGGGCTCAAATTAATTTCGGAAGTGCCAGTACTTCACCTTTTTCAACAACGACATCGACTGTTACGACAACTGCGACGAATCCGTTCATTGCTATACCTCAGACGATTAGTTCACCTTTTGGAACTACAGGACAGAACCAAAATACATTCACTGGTCCAAATTCTGATCATTTTGGAAAGTCTTCTTTTGGCGGATTTTCTGCGGTTACAGTTGTTGATGATTCTATTTTCACTGCAGAGGGTCTTTTAACTGATGACGAGAAGAGTTGGTATCTGCAGGAGAGATTCTCTCTGGGGAAAATTCCATTAAAACCTCCTACGAAAGAATTGCGGTAAAGGTGATTAATAATTTAGAAATTATAGCAATTTATATTTCGTTTCGACTACTTTTCACTTATTCTGAAGATGAATTACTAGATTGTTAGCAAACTATAAATATTAATTGATTACTTCGAAGACTGAACTAAGTTGTAAATTTATTTTCTAAAAGAATAATTACTATATTTCATAAAAATGATATATTTTAAGAAAAAAAGAAAGAATAATAAATAAAAAAGAAGAATAAATTACATTTGTATAAACAGTTTATTGATTCTTCAATATTACATTTTGAAATTAGTAGTAAACCCAAAGACTGTCTGCTTTTCAGTTCTATAGGTTCAGTCTCATGCTGAAAATTTTGGCAAAAAGGAATTAAATTTGAGGATGTACAAATACAAACCTCTAAAATAGAAATTTCAATCATAAAAATAGATTTTTTAAACGAGGGGCCAAAAAACTATTCCGTTGGAAGTTTTTCCTTTTCTTTGGGTTTCGCAGTGAGTCTGGCTTTGGCTTTTTGCCTGGAACAATGGGCGTGACTGTAAGCGCGGAGATCGTTGAAGACCCTGTTGCCCAACTTTACGTCGAATTTTCCAGTGTCTCCAGTTTGAATTCCTGGAGGGAATTCGAGTACGCGACACGCGTTTATTCTGGAGGACATCAGAATGTCGTGCTTAGTTACAATTTGTGAACCTTCGCCTTCATCGTTTACGACTTTCTTGTAACCGCAGCGCGGTATAGAAGCGTATTCTTTTTCAATTTCCTGCAAGTAAAAAGATATTTCAATTTTATTTCGAAGCTTTTAAGATCAAAATCAAGAATCACGAAATCAAAAAATTTCTAAACTACTGACTTTCATAAAGGCATGTGGTAAATACTATAAGAAAAAATTTAGTTTCGTCAACTTTACGTTTGAGCCTAATTTTAGCTAAGATATTTATAATTAGAAACGTAAAGTTGGCGAAACTAAATTTTTGAATACGGTAACATATGTCCTTAAATAAAAGAACAAATTACTAAAAAATCAGGAAATTGCTTACAACAAAGCGATCGATGTCTCGATTTTCCTCAATGGCAAGTTTTATCTCTTTAGGCTCGGATGGTCCTGCTCGATAATTTGAGTAAGAAATGTTAACTGCAAGTAAAATATATATTACAATTTTTTTCTATTAGTTTAAAGAAAAGAAAACTTTATTCGATAATTCTAAAACACTAATTTCATTCAGTAAATTACCTTTTGAATTACGATTGTACTTGTTCTCAGTTCGCTTCAACATTAAATCATGTTCATTATTGAATTCAGCTTGTACCAAATGTGCAATCACTTCATCACTGTCTGTGCCATCAATTTCATATAATTCAGAATCCAGTGGCTCTTTGTGTACATCTTTAATTGCTTCTTTACATTTCCGTATTTCTCTATAAATACACAACATAAGTACTTTGTAAGTAAAGTGGATGATCTTATTTACACTTAGAGTTAATGTGCAGCAAACTTACTTTTCCTGTAAGCTTTTAGCAAATTCTTCTGACGTTATTTCCACAAAACTAGTAGGACCTTCGACTGGCTCGATTTTCATCCACGGAGAAGACATTTTATTCCTAAAACCACAATTCGAACTAAATATTGAGGGGTCCTAAACTCCTAAAGCTTAGGAGTTCGAAAACAAATATTTATGTTACAGAGGTCACAAAATGTTCATTGTATATAAGTATAATTCGATATAAACACTTTAATTTGAAAGTACATACGAAAAAAGAAATTAATACAATTATAGAGTCATTAGCATATCATTGTAGTAAAGGTTTTACTATAAATATAGAAATATAAAATATGTTTTAAATCTAGACACTAAACATTTATTATTGCAATATATCTGTCAATAATTTTATAATAAATCTTTAAACTCTTACTGTCACAGAAGTAAAAGTGACGAGATCAATAGAATCTAAATAATCACCACACTCGACAACTAGAATTGTTAATACTATATCACTCACAACCAACAACTTTTACTGTATTATAAATTATACTATTCTATAATGTTTTATAAAAATAAACAATATTAACGGGTTAAAAATTGAAAACTAAGATCTTTCGAGGTTAACACAGGAGATTAATAATGACGCGTTTATGTCGCGCGTATTAACGTGTTGAAACTTGTCAAAAAATTGTACCCGCCTACTTTTCTCGCTGATTGGTTAATGGAAATTCTACTATGTGAGTGTGTGCCGTGCCATTTTAATATTACACTCGATTTCCGCAATAGTCACCAAATCTGAAACAGTTCCCCTGCAATAGTCACAATTTTCCCTACCTCAAATGTCACATCGATTGCGCATGCGTATTGTGTTGTTTGCGTTAACAACCAATCAGATGTCGATCACAGCGCATGTGCAGTGATATCAAGTGGCAATTGAGAGAACAGCTGGTGACTATTGCGGAAGAAAATTGGTGACTATTGCGAAATTATGACTATTGCGGTGGTGACTATTACGGAAGTCGAGTGTAAACTAATCTCGCGTAAAAAAGTGAATTCTTAGTGAGTAATATTACCGAGAAGGTAACGTTAAGATAAATTACCTTACAATTTTCGAGAATTTATGAAAATTTATTTTTTCTAATTTTTATCATTTTTTATCATTTTTTATTTTTCATTTCTAGGGGAGAAAAATCATCCCATTGGAGCCCCCCCTGGCTATGGTCATGGATTATCGACGGCCCTGAGACTGCTCACTGAATTTCCGTTGGAGAAATTCTGCCGTTGGCTGAAATTTGAATCGCGCGCCAAATTTTGACCAATGGTAGTATTTCTCTAGCCAATTGCCAATGTGTGCTGCCATTGGTTAAAATTTGGCGCGCGCGATTCAAATTTCAGCCAACGGCAGAATTTCTCCAACGGAAATTCAGTGAGCAGTCTCAGGGCCGTCGATAATCCATGACCGTAGCCAGGGGGGGCTCCAATGGGATGATTTTTCCCCCCTAGAAATGAAAAATAAAAAATATTTCTGTAGTAAATACACTGTAACTTGAATTTTGTTTGTTTATTCAATACTTTGAACTACACTTTTTTAGCATGATACATATTTTGTAAACAATATTTAAAAATAAAACTAATTAGTTGAAAAGAAAAATACATACAGATATTTTTGTCAGATAAATTTACATTTTTTATTATCTTACACAATTCATAGAGAGGTGCTTCAAGATAATATGATAAAGAAGAGTTGTAACTTATAAAGTAAATTTAGTTTATTTCTTGTACGTCGTTAATTTATTAATTAATTAAGATTCTATTTCTCCCAGATAGATTTGTTTATCACTGGATCCCGAACAGACTGAAACAAAAACAAATGTTTGATAAATGTAGTAGTAATAATGAACTGAAGTTCCTTTACATAACTAAAAATTTTTAAAAAATATATCCAAAATTGTAAATTACCGATTGGTTCCTTTGGATGGAAATCAATGTCATTAACTGATCCATTATGACCAGGAAGTTTATACAGAATTCTACGACTAGTAGTATCCCAGATATAATGATATCTGTCAGATGAACCTGCAGAAACTTTACTTCCATCTTGTGCCCATGCGCATCTCAGCAAATTCTACAAAAATATATTTTATATGTTAATTTTTTTCAAATTATTAGTAAAGGATGATTATTAAATACTTTTATTCTGAGTTATTTACAAACCTTTTCAAAATTGTGTTGATGGCCAGTGAGAATCTTTACACAACGTTCATATGGCGCAAAAGGCCTAACATCCCAAATTCTTAATGTATTATCCATAGCGTTAGATAAGATATAAGATCCATCTGGGCTTAAACTCAATCCTGTGATAGAGTCTGTATGACCTTTCATTTTGTAGAGAACTGCATTTTTCCTGAGATCCCAAACCTTAATATCGTTATCAATTCCTCCAGAGATAACTTGTTCAGCTGTATCGTTAAAGCTAACAGCAGTAACTTGGTAAGTATTGTTTAAGGTAAAGCACTGTCCTCTCTTTCTAGGGTCCCAAATGCGAATTGTACTATCATCGCTACCCGAACATAATTGAGTTGGCCCCCTTCGAGCACCAGACACAGAATTGACAAAAGATGTGTGGCCCTTTAGTTTCTTAATTCTGGTCCCTGCAGCAAAGTCCCATAAGCCGAGTGTTGAGTCAGTACTCGCAGTATACAAGTGACTTCCATCCGGGCTAAAATGCATCTCCATCACTGCCCCACTGTGTCCTGACATTGCTGACACATTTTCACAGTCTCCGTAAACATTCCAGATGTCTGTAATGATAAGAAAAATGAAATAATTGAAGCATGAATTTCATCATCGATAACAGGGATAATTCGAATTATTTCTATGGGTACATACAAATTTGTCGGTCAAATCCTGTTGACGCTAAATATTGACCCTCAGGATGAAATTCAACAGAAAATACATCTCCTTGATGACCCTCAAGTAACATAATTGGAGCTGCCAACGAAGAAGTTCTTGGTGGACCCTGAAAACATCATTTTTATTAATTTCTCAAATGTACAAAACGTAATAATATAATAATCAATGCGTCTATACATGCGGCTACACGGACGTTTTTGATAAAATTAATTCATCCAGAGTGTGCACTGCCAGTAGCCGGACGAATATAGCAGAGTGCGCCAGTATACGCCAGTATACTATACGGACGAATTTCTCGAAGATAATTCGTCTGGCTACATCAGAATGTCAATGGCCGGTCGAATTTATTTAATAAAATTTGACCGGCTATTGACATAAATAATAATTGTGACGTAAAGGGGAATAGTATTATCTCTACACTAATTAAAAGACGAATTCAAAGTAAAGAAATAGAGGGAAACCTGTGAAGACGAAATGTGGATCGTGGATTCTAATGTAAATCTGTTTTTTTTCTATTTATCTATATAGAAATTATAAAATATTTACATATTCCAATCAGAATTGTGTAGCAATACTGTCAGGATTTAGTGAAGATAGTAGGTCTGTTAAGCTGGCTCAACACTATTGCCATTTTAAGGTCTAACCTATATCATAATTTAGGGCTCATTTAGGGCTAATTTGGGCCCTTAGTGCGAAATTTTGGGCTCCACGTTTTTTTGGAAAAAATGGCGTTTGTGCTGGCTTAACGTTAAGCTAGCACCACCATGCTGTAAATCATATTAAAAAATTAATTAGCAAAATTCTGCTAATGCCATAATTTTAGGCTCATTTAGGGCTCTTGAAATATCAAAGACCGGAAGTCTTCAGATTTTTATTTATTTTTTTTTTAAAGCACTGTGTTGAGCCAGCTTAACATCATGAAAAATACCACAACTAGTGAATAAAATCAAATTTGAGCCCCCACATAATTTTAGGCTCATTTAGGGCTCCCGAAATACCATCAGTCAAGTTTAAAAAAAATTGTTTACACAAGCATTGTTTAAACAATTACTCCAAAACTTAATTCTACCAACTAGTTTTCCCTGCCATAATTTTAGGTTCATTTAGGGCTCCCGAAATATGAAAGACCGGAAGTCCTCCGATTTTTGATTCTTTTTAAAAAAAAAAAAAAAACACTGTGTTGTGCCAGCTTAACATTAAGAGAAATACCACAACGAGTGCATAAAATAAAACTTGTCCCCCCACATAATTTTAGGCTCATTTAGGACTCTCGAAATACCATCAGCAAAGTTTTAAAAAATTGTTTAAACATATATTGTTTAAACAATTTCTCCAAAAATTAATTCTATCAATTCGTTTTCCCTACCACAATTTTTGGCTCATTTAGGGCTCCCGAAATATGAAAGACAGGAAGTCCTCCGATTTTTGATTCTTTTTTTTTTTTAAAGAAACACTGTGTTGTGCCAGCTTAACATTAAGAAAAATACCACAAGGAGTGAATAAAATCAAATTTGACCCCCCACATAATTTTAGGCTCATTTAGGGCTCTCGAAATACTATCAGCAAAATTTAAAAAAAATTGTTTAAACAATTCCTCCAAAAATTAATTCTACCAACTCGTTTTCCCTACCATAATTTTAGGTTCATTTAGGGCTCCAGAAATACCATCAGCAGAGTTTAAAAAAAATTGTTTAAACATACAATGTGTAAACAATGTATGTTTAAACAATTTTTTTTTAACTTTGCTGATGTCATTTCGGGAGCCCTAAATGAGCCTAAAATTATGTGGGTGGTCAAATTTCGATTTTATTCACTAGTTGTGGTATTTTTCATAACGTTAAGTTGTCTCAACACAGTGCTTTTTAAAAAAATAAAAAATAAAAAATAGGAGGACTTCCGATCTTTCATTTTTTGGGAGCCTTAAATGAGCCTACATGGAAAAAAGAAAATAGCTAAATTTATTATTTAAAATAGTCAAGTTGCGCTCTGAACGCATTTTTCCTGGAATTTAGTAAGTTTTACTATTTCAAATGGTAATTTTTGCTAAGAAAATTGCAAACTCTGCTTTTTCATTCTAAAAGTTACGATTTGAAATAGGAAATCTCACTAAATTCCAGGAAAAATGCGTTCAGAGCGCAAGTTGCCTTTTTTAAATGGTAAATCCAGCTATTTTCTTTTTTCCGTGTAAAATTATGGTATAGGGAATACGAGTTGGTAGAATTAATTTTTGGAGGAATTGTTTAAAGAATGTATGTTTAAACAATTTTTTTTTAAACTTTGCTGATGGTATTTCGAGAGCCCTAATGAGCCTACAATTATGTTGGGGGGTCAAATTTGATTTTATTCACTCCTTGTGGTATTTCTCTTAATGTTAAGCTGGCTCAACACAGTGCTTTTTTTTTTAAATAATAATAATAAATTAGAGGATTTCCGATCTTTCATTTTTCGGGAGCCCTGAGTGAGCCTAAAATTGTGGTAGGGAACACGGGTTGGTAGAATTAATTTTTGGAGAAATGTTTTAAACAATGTACAATTGTACACTGCCCTGCAAAAGTTTGGTCTCACTTAGAAAAATCGTTTTTTTTTTGTATTTATCGCTTTAATTATCGTTCTCAGACCGTTTTATACAACGTATTTGTTCAGAACAATATTATATTGATAACTTTTGAGCGTTTTCTTTTAATTATCATTTATTTATTGTATCAAAGTATGTGGGATGAGCTGGACAGAGAAGTGCGGAAACTGCATCCAACCAGCGAATCTCACTTGTGGCAATGTCTTCAGCAGGCTTGGCAACGATTGCGACTAGAAAGACTTCAGAAATTGGTGGAAAGAATGCCCAGAATTTGTAGGGCAATCATCAAATCGAAAGGCCAACATATTGATGAAAAACGACTGGATTGATTTTCTAAATTTTTTCCAGAAAAACACTCAAGGATATCACAAGTAAATGTTTATTACTTATTAATAAAATGTTATTCTAAACAAATACGTTGTATAAAACGGCCTGAGAACGATAAATAAAGCGATAAATCCCCAAAAATACGATTTTTCTAAGTGAGTCCAAACTTTTGCAGGGCAGTGTATGTTTAAACAATTTTTTTAAACTTTGCTGATGGTATTTCGAGAGCCCTAAATGAGCCTAAAATTATGTGGGGGGTCAAGATTTATTTTATGCACTCGATGTGGTATTTCTCTTAATGTTAAGCTGGCACAACACAGTATTAAAAAAAAAAAAAAAAAGAATCAAAAATCGGAGGACTTCCTGTCTTTCATATTTCGGGAGCCCTAAATGAGCCAAAAATTGTGGTAGGGAAAACGAATTGGTAGAATTAATTTTTGGAGAAATTGTTTAAACAATATATGTTTAAACAATTTTTTTTAAACATTGCTGATGGTATTTCAAGAGCCCTAAATGAGCCTAAAATTATATGGGGAGTCAAGTTTTATTTTATGCACTGGTTGTGGTATTTCTCTTAATGTTAAGCTGGCACAACACAGTGTTTTTTTTTTTTTAAATATGGTAGGGAAAACGAATTGGTAGAATTAATTCTTGGAGGAATTGTTTAAACAATTAATATTTAAACAATTTTTTTTAACTTGACTGATGGTATTTCGGGAGCCCTAAATGAGCCTAAAATTATGTGGGGGCTCAAATTTGATTTTATTCACTAGTTGTGGTATTTTTCATGACGTTAAGCTGGCTCAACACAGTGCTTTAAAAAAAAATAAATAAAAATCTGAAGACTTCCGGTCTTTGATATTTCAAGAGCCCTAAATGAGCCTAAAATTATGGTATTAGCAGAATTTTGCTAATTAATTTTTTAATATGATTTACAGCATGGTGGAGCTAGCTTAACGTTAAGCCAGCACAAACGCCATTTTTTCCAAAAAAACGTGGAGCCCAAAATTTCGCATTAAGGGCCCAAATTAGCCCTAAATGAGCCCTAAATTATTATATAGGTTAGACCTTAAAATGGCAATAGTGTTGAGCCAGCTTAACAGACCTTCTTCAGTCATTTAGAGAAGTAATAAATCTATAGAGTCTAGACACTCTAGACGATAGGGCGAAGTCGGTTGGGTTTTTCCGGGGAAGGATTAAGTAATTAACCAATTAGGATTTGTCGAGGCCGAGCTATTGTCAAATACTTATTTATAGTAGGCCCAGGAAAACCGTAATTGTCGAATGTCTAAATGAGGTGAATATCTAGAGGCAATAGAGGATAATAAATCTATTATATATATTATATAGAGAAAAAGGTGCCTTACATGAACTCTCTAAATTTTTTGTAATCTAGAATGGTTTATTTAAAAATATTATTTCTAAAAAATTACAACTCCTATTCAATTTTGTTTTGATACAATGATTTCCCTTTAATATTTTATAGGTTTTTTTAAAATGGAAATATAAGCATCACTGATTTCCTCAGAAAGTATCACACGTAGAAAAAAATGCTTGCAACAAAAAAATGAGATACACAACTTTTATTTGAAACATTTACATTACCAGTAGATAATAATGTTCCCCTTTTTGTTCGTTTTTTTCTTTCAATACAGCTTGAAATAATATAATCGAATAAGTGACGAAAATCGGTCAACGTGGTCGTCCAAGTATAATCTTTGATGCGCTTAGACATTTAATTTAAATGCTATTAAATTTTAATTATTTTAATGTAACATATAAATAAAAATGACAATTTAGACTATAAAAATAAATAGATGAACAAATCACTTTTCATTTTATCAAGAGAATACGGGCACAATTATTATTTATGTCAACAGGCGGATAAATTTTCATTTAATAATTTATCCGGATATGTACTAGCGATCACCAGTACCTCAGAAAATTTCTAGCCGGACGAAGTACTAATTTTAGTTGGACGTTCAGACGAAATTTTGCGTCCATCTAGCCGGACGTTTAGACACTTCGTATAATAATATTAGTGTTCATTATGTATGCCTTAACACATGCCTCTTACTCATTCTTGTTTGTTTCATATTTGAGGGAGTAAGATGCGAATATGAAAAATGTTAAAACATACGCATACATGACGAACAGTGTACATATATATGTTGATTTTAAGGTTATATGTACTTACACTTTGTATGACAGCTTTTTCCCTGCTGCTAAAAACGACTTCAGTTTTTGTTTTTTTAGAAGCCGGTACCAAATCCAGAATTTCATCGCCTTTCCTTTTCTCGAGAATAGGCATTTTGGTTAAACTAATTACAAAAAAGAATACGTTATAAAATTGTAAATTGTTATTATAAATTTCACAAAACGGCTAAACGTAAATTATCCAACGTGCTTTACGCGCTGGCCACTGACAATTGCTGGCTGATAGACTGAAGTCTGAACTGGACTGAACTCACTATTAACTCACTACTATACTAACTCACTACTATCTAACTCACTACTGAGATAATGAGATACTGAGCACTGAAGCCACTGACTTTGATGACTAAAATGTGACTAAAGCCGCAGTGTGACAGTGTCTCCAGATCGTGGGTCCGTGGGATTTTTCGGCCCCCACTCTACGACCCACGAGCTCATGCTATCTTTCTCTATCAATAGGTTCGTGACTGTTGCTAGAGAGAGAAAGCATGAGCTCGTGGGTCGTAGAGTGGGGGCCGAAAAATCCCATGATCTGGAGACACTGCCAAGTGGCCAAGTTCTGGCGCCACCACCACTATAAGGCTGAAAAAGTAGAGTTCTTAGTGAGTAATATTACCGAGGTAATATTCCCGTTCTCGGTAACGTTACCGAGAAGTTAATGTTAAAATAAATTATCTTAAAATTTTCCAGAATTTATTTTTTTTTAATTTTTATCATTTTTTATCATTTTTTATTTTTCATTTCTAGGGGGGAAAAATCCTCCCCTTGGTACCCCCCCTGGCTACGGTCATGGATTATCGACGGCCCTGAGACTGCTCACTGACTTTCCGTTGGAGAAATTCTGCTGTTGGCTGAAATTTGAATCGCGCGCCAAATTTTGACCAATGACAGCACACATTGGCAATCGGCTAGAGAAATACTGCCATTGGTCAAAATTTGGCGCGCGATTCAAATTTCAGCCAACGGCAGAATTTCTCCAACAGAAAGTCAGTGAGTAGTCTCATGGCCGTCGATAATCCATGACCGTAGCCAGGGGGGCACCAAGGGGGATTGTTCCCCCTCTAAATGAAAAATAAATAATATTTCTGTAGTAAGTACACTGTAAAAAATATTATCGTAATTTTACCACAATGAATGATGTGACCAATATTACCAACACTCAATGAAGGATTTTTACAACCAATTGGAAGTTTGCATTTCTGGATTGTGAATTTTACTTTAAGGTTATAAGATTTATACTCGAATCTCCCAATATCAACCTTCCCAATATCAACAATCTCCCAATATCAACCGCATTCCTTTCTCATTATCAACCTGCAGTTATCTTAAATATCACTGGATGTTCAGAGTTGTAAATAAAATTCTTTAATTTGAAATTCGCGCTTAAATGTCGAGGGATTGATATGAGAATGGGTAAATAGGCTAGAAGAGACGGAATGTAATTGGTTGTTTCCTTCGTACCGCAAAACTGATTGGTTGGTGAGTGTAAACGTGTCACTTCCAAACAAAAACTAACAGATCAGTGCCTCGTAGTCACTCGGCGTCATCAGAAGAGAGAAGGAGAACATCAATAGACCGATGGCGATGGTAGGGACGAATAATAATTTGCTGATGTTCTCTGGTGTTGCTCTTGCTCAGCTGTTTACTGGATAACGCACAGCTCACTTGGCAGACTTTGCTTGGCTTGGCATTTCTTAATTCAAGCTGGTACGGAGTGGATGCGGAGTGACTGTCCAAATTTCTGACATAACTGTGCCACAATTTTCTAACGGGAGTTTCTTTTTAATATATTTCCTAGTGGTAGTAATTCTCAGAGTGAAAAGCAAGTTATAAAACTTATCTGCGAGATTGAGAGGTGCTACCATGAGCGAATTAACTCAAGAAGAAGTAAGTATTGAGTACATAATTTTAAAACTGTCAAGTTTTTCTGTGTTTACTCATTTTCCTGATTACGAATCACAATTTTTTTTTTTTTGGAAAGCCGATGATATTTTTTATCTTGTCGTTTTTGTTCTACTACTTTGTTTGCGGGATATGCATGCAAGGAAACGAAAATACGAACAAGAGAGTGACAAGGACGAGACATTTCGAATCATGCGTTTCTTTGTTGTGTCACTTAGATATTTGTTCCTTGCATGGGAAGAAGTAATGATTCCAATCGAAGGTTTTGTAATGAAGAATAATTATATAACTAATTAAATTTGCATCCAAGTACCCTCATTAAATCAAAGAAGCTTATCTCTTTGGTATTTATAATATTTCATGTTGGCCGAATAATTTTTAAATAAAAAGTATGTAATATTTTTCTGCCAAATCACCTAGAGGAGTTAGATATGCTTTGGAATGGAATGAATTGAACTTCTGTAACCCTGTGGGACGTAAAACAAATCTGAAAATGTTTTATTAAAATTCTAATAGTTTGCATTAACTTGGATTACTTCTTGTTTATTTTTTTTGGAACGTTCCAAAAACGTTTCTCATATCGTGTGCCCACTGGGTTATCTGGTTCATATGAGTATATATCCAACAATTGTATAATATTTAAATAACCCAACAAGTTTGAAAGGCGGAAGTATAATTGGTTACAAGTGAAAGAAAATCAATGGGCTGAAGGTTAAATGCGATCAATAAAGAACGATAGTACTTTACTCCAAATTTGAAATGTGAATGATGAGCCGTCTCTCTATCTCCATCTGTGTTGAAAAGGCTGTATGTGTTGGTCGTTTGACTGATATTTTCAAGTAGAACTCGGGTATAAAATTATTTTTCTCATTGATAACTTTTACTTAGCAGTAATTTATCTGTTACTTAAATCTCCGAGGGTTTACTAAACTTTTTGTTTCTTATCAGATTTATTTCAAGGAAAGCAGTAGGGACCAATTCAATGCCAACAATAATCTTCTTTGTGTGAACTGAGTGCCAAAGTATTTTTATAACAAAGAAATTAGACTTGATTTCCCCGAAGATGAGCACGTCTCTTTATTAAATTATTCGAGATTCAAATACATTTTTTTACTTATTTAATACAATTTTTTATTTTTTATTTATTTTAATTTTATTGATAAAATTATTGCACACATGCAATGCATTCTAATTTTTTAAATTTAGGCTGTTATAATTGAGGACATATTTTTCTTACAGATGAGGCGAAGGCGGTTAGCTCGCTTAACAGGTTTGGCGACAAACAATAGTGCGATGAGCGTTAACAGTACTTCTGTACCCACTTCTCCAGACACTCCTGGGCCTTCGAACATTTCCCCCAGTTCTGTAATTTTTGCTCCTGCTTTACAGCAATCTCAGAATCAACAAGTTTCAATGGACGTGGATGAAAACAGTGAAAAGCAATCCAACGCTTCCGGCATTGATGTGGATTCAGGAATTGAAAATATGGAGGTGGAGGAATCAGATAGAAAAGAAGCGATGCCTAGATCACGAGTAAGTTGAAAACTCCATTTTAAAATTATTGGATTATATAATAATTTTAATTTCTAACCCAAATTATCTATTTTCAGACCACAAGTTCCAGTACCGATGTAACAGTGGAACAGATTCACGCAATAATATCCCGTGTGCTCTGCGTTACCTGGAAAGAATCAACAGAAGGGTTTATATTTTTACCCGAGACTGCAAAAAGCGTCCAAGCACAGAAGCAAATCGATGCATCGGACATTATAAACGAGGCGCTAGTGGAAGTTCTGCATATGTTTTCTGGAGGAGAGGACCCTTTAAAAGAAATCACAATGGATGTTTCCCTAGATCTCGAGGAAAGTCCAAACAGTCAAACGAGTCCATTATTAAGTCCCATCATGACTTTTCCCGCCTGTCCACTTCCTTTTATCTCCAGCAATAAATCTCAGCCAAAGAGTCTCACCTACTTGATGGACTGCTACACTAGAGTCGCAATCGAGGAAAGGAACCATCCGAAAAGATCAAGTATCCCTCCTCTTTCGGAAGTGCTAGCAATCTTGCGTGCCCAGTGCATTCAACACACGAACCTTGTTCTTCAGGGAATAATCGGTCTTTGTCCAAATAATTTTTCATCGATAAACACTTCACCTCTTCTTTATCCGCTTCTCTCTCAAAAACTTCCTCGGGGTTTTCTACACGAGCTCGTTGCCAGAACACACACGAATACTCAAGGCTTCAATAAAATATTCACTCCACTTCTTCAAGGTCTTTACTTGTCAATGCAGCAAGCTAGTATGGTTGGAAACACACATCGCAGACCAATCGAAGCTCTCGAGGAATTGATTGATATCCGTGTAGGCACAAGTGGAACCATCCGACCAATCTGTAGACTGCTTACTCATCAAATTCAATTCCTTCCTGACGTAATGACAAGCGCAGTCGGTAGAGAATTAGCTAGAACTTCTTTTCTAGGACCATTTCTCTCCGTTTCAGTCTTCGCCGAGGATCAACCTAAAGTAGCGGAGAAGTTTTTCAGCGGAAACCCGTCCACTGATAAATCGATGAATCTTACTCTGCAACAGGAATTGGAAAGCATAAGGAATTCGCTTCATAAAATGTTGCATGCAATCTTGGCAAACAGCAATTGTCGCGAAGCTACTTTAGCTTATCTTGCAGCTTTATTAAGACACAATGAGAAACGGACACAAATTCAAGCGGAAGAATTCGCTCTTGCTGGAGACGGATTCATGTTGAATTTGCTCTCCGTTTTGCAGATGCTTTCTGTAAAAATTAAATTGGACACGATTGATGCTTTATATCCGTTTCACCCCAATAGTTTTGTAGAAATTGCTAACGAGACCAGACTGAAGTTGAGTTCCCAGGAGGTGGTGGACTGGCTTAAGGAGTTAGAAAAGACTCACAAATGGACAGAGGCGAAATTTCCTACACAATGCTGGTTTTTAACCTTGCATTGTCATCACGTGGCGCTTATTCCAGCTCTGCAGAAGTATCAAAGGAAGTTGAGAGCATTTAGGGATTTACAGAAGATGTTGGATGAATTGCAGGCGACTGAGGCACAGTGGAAAGATTCTCCATTTGCTGGTCGAAACAAGGAATTGATTAAGCGATGGAAGCAGCAATTGAAACGACTTGGAAGATCAAGATCCTGCGCTGATGCTGGTTTGGTAGATCCGGTCTTACTCAGGCGATCACTTCATTTTTACGCTTCAGTCGCTTCGATTCTATTAGGACTTTTGACTCAAACTGGTCCTAACAGCGTTCTTCCTGAACTTCCCCTTCCGCAGGAGGTTCCCAATGTTTTTACTGCTCTTCCAGAGTGGTATGTCGAAGATATCGCTGAGTTCTTACTTTTTACACTACAGTTCAGTCCTGGAGTTGTGGTCAATAACATGGACAATTCACTCATAACCTGGCTCCTAGTCGTGGTTTGCTCACCACACTGCATTAGAAATCCTTATCTCATTGCAAAGGTTATCGAAGTTCTCTTTGTGATTAATCCAAGTGTTCAGGTATGTAATTTTAAATAAAGATCCATTTTATACATCTACCTTTTATACCATTTTATAGATTAATCTTGTAAATTATTTTTTCTGTAGGGAAGGACTGAAGCCCTTCACGAGCAAATAATGTCCCATCCAATCTCAAGGACACTTCTTGCCTCCTATCTAATGAAGTTCTACACAGACGTGGAAACGACTGGTTCAAATTCCGAATTCTACGACAAATTCTCGATTCGCTATCACATAAGCTTGATCCTTAAATCAATGTGGGACAGTCCAATTCATCGAGCAGCGATCGTCAATGAGAGTAACAACGGAAAGCAATTTGTCAAGTTCATCAACATGTTAATGAACGACACGACTTTTTTGCTCGACGAAAGTCTAGAGTCTCTTAAAAGAATTCATGAAGTTCAGGAACTTATGTCCGATATTAGTGGCTGGTCAGCTCTTTCGCAGGAACAGCAACAAACTCGCTCAAGACAATTGGCTGCTGATGAGCGACAGGCTAGATCTTATTTGACTTTAGCGAAAGAGACTGTGGCCATGTTCCATTACCTTACTGTCGATATTAAGGGTCCTTTCCTGCGACCCGAACTAGTAGCGAGACTAAGTGCCATGCTGAACTTTAATTTGCAACAGTTATGTGGACCCAAATGCAAAAATCTTAAAGTGAAGAATCCACAGAAGTACGGATGGGAGCCAAGAAGCATGCTTAGTCAGTTGGTTGATATTTACCTACATCTTGACTGTGATAATTTCGCTGAAGCATTAGCTAGTGATGAAGTAAGTCTATCTATTTTAGAGATTTTTAATTTAATTTTTTAATACATTCTGATTTTCTTATTGAATTACATTTTTATTTTTCGTTACAGCGTTCTTTTTGTAAAGAGTTATTTACGGATGCGGCAAACAGGCTGCAAAAATCGGCGATAAAAACAATGACTGAGATCGAACAGTTCAAAGGATTGGCTGAACGAGCTGCAATTATTGCGAGAGACAATCGTGCACGCGATGAAGATTATGGAGACGCACCTGAGGAATTTAGAGATCCTCTTATGGATACGCTAATGGAAGATCCGGTGAAACTTCCATCTGGAATCATTATGGATAAGGCTGTTATAATTAGACACTTGTTAAACAGTGCTACTGATCCGTTCAGCCGACAGCCTCTCAGTGAAGATATGCTCACACCAGGTAAACAATTATTTATTGATTAAATAAATTAGCTCAATTTTTCTATGAACAACCAAATAACTAAATATTTCCTTCCAGTTGTCGACTTGAAACAAAGAATAGCAGTCTGGAAGCAGCAGAAGAAAAAAACTGAGAGCATATAAGTGTCTCATAGATTTTCAAGCTTAGTTGAGTTGATTTTTCCAAGTGGTTAATGGTGTATTGTACCATCTGTCAACGAATATCGCCATTGAATTCAAACAACCACAGTGCAAAGATCTCACTCTATTGTGAAAAAATTCCACTCAATACATTTACATTTTTATATGTATACAGGATGAACAGACTGCAGCTACGAAACTGCCAATATCACTCAACATAACACATGAGAACGTTGTAAATATTAAACGCAAGTTAAATTAGGTATGAGAAATTAAATTTTAATTTTCTGCTCATCATGATTTGCTTTAATTTGAATGGAAAATCGGTAAATTATACATAGATCAAATTTGCAAACTGATGCAATCTTTAATCTGGAATTGGAAAATATGTCTTTCAATGTATGTTTGTCAACTTAAATATTTCGAGTTGATTAAAATTCTCATGTGCATTGTCAAAGGCTGCATTAGTGATGAAAACATCTTTAATAAATATTTGATGTATACAATATGAACGATTTAGAAGAGAAAAGTTTTTGTGATTAAGACAAAAATAATTTTAAATTTCATTTCACTCTTTACAAGTTTTGGATATATAAATGTATGTCGAAAAATTGTCTCATTGTTTTTTTTAATATATAGTTTTTAGTAGTTAAAAAAAATTATTATTTATAATAATTATAACCATAATTATTAATAAAATTATCGTATATTCGAATTGGGTTAATCGGTTAAGGAGTGAATTATATTTCACATTCCCATCTTCTTATTGAGATGTTTGATTAAATTTTTAAGTTGCATTTATTGACGAGCCTGTTTGAATGGTTAAAAAATACCTAAAAGCGCAAAATAATGTTGTAATTAAATTGTAATACACTAATGCAGCAAATTAAGGACAATTCGTGTTCGTATTTGATGATAAAAGTAATAGAAGAATAATATTACTGAGAATTTTTCAAATCAAGTGTAAATAAAAAAAAAAGTAAGCAATCAAATTTGCCTCAGATCAAAATTCTGAACTGTTTGATATTAGGAAGCAATTTGTCGAAGAATTTTTGGTAAATCGGAAAATACAAGTGAGACGTTAAAAATTAAAAGAAGTGTTATCATGCTGAATTCTCATAAAACTATTGTAAATAGTTTCACGTGCGAATTTCATGTTTAAATTGCTACCTTAAGCTAATGAAATTTTGCCGATTATCAATTTCAATAATTAAGAACTTCGGTATTGCTGTGTCCTCTTGCTTCTATATTAGACTTTGTACATATTAGCATCGATGTAAATTAAAGGTTCCAAAAAATCGCGAAACCCATCGAAACAGAAAGTACATAATGAATTGTTTATTCATTAGATTTAAGACGAATATATTATTTATAGATTTTAGGTGAACTATGACTAGGGTAAATATAATCGGTACAATATGTCATTTTCATTTTGAGAAATAAAAAAATTCACAAACGAAAAAATTTATTTTTCAATATTTAAGTTGTAAAACCTAGTACCAACACTTTCACAACCCTTATCAATCTTTTTTTCAATTTTGGGGAGATAATAACCCATAAATAATAGGGATGAAAGATTTTTATTTCAAATCGTACTCTTAAATATAAATTGCACGAGTAAAGACAACGCTGTCTTTACTTAAGAAGGCAATAAGTTAATTATAAATAACACAAGTGAAGATTTAACTTTACGCTTCATAACTTCGTTGCTCATTAGAAATTAAATAATTTTAGACTCCACAGACCGAAAATAAAAATCTAAGATTTAAACTTCACCAATTTATGATAACGTAGTTCTAATAAAAGGAAGAGTACCTAAAATTTTGCAGCTACAGAGCAAAGTGATGGTTATTAAAC
Source organism: Synergus gifuensis (assembly GCA_904066015.1). Classification (NCBI taxonomy): domain Eukaryota; kingdom Metazoa; phylum Arthropoda; class Insecta; order Hymenoptera; family Cynipidae; genus Synergus; species Synergus gifuensis. Next base: position 1,063,291 of record CAJFCO010000082.1, read on the forward strand.
AATAGTTTTATTTGTTCCAATATTAAACGTTCAAGGGTCAATATACATGATTTAAAAAATGTCAACAAATTATAGTTAATTAGGAAGTTGATTATTTTTACTGATGTATGACTTCCTTCTATTATGCAAATATTATACACAACGTGATGGGGAAACTGAAAGTTACAGGTACAATCTACCAAAACTGCTTTTCTATGTTGGTGACTCTCAATATCTGTTAGATTAAACCGTTCGCTAGATTGATATATATATATATATATTTCTCAACATTATCTAATTACAATTTGATTCATACGTAAGAAATTATCCAAGTTCGTATCCTGTACAAAATAAAGCAACAAGAATTTTAATTTTAGTAAGATACGATAAGAATAATCAAAAAACGTTATACAATGTATCAACGTTGTATATATTTTATCGGTAACTATCGTTGTAGTCGTTACAAATTGTAGACGATGCAAATTTACTGCGTAGATTCCTTATTTTTAACTGGAACAAGTTTTTGATGAACTGATAGAACTGCAGCCCGGTTTTCCTTCTTTTTTCTTTCAAGTTAATACACGTCTCCCACCCAACCCGACGCAAAATTTTCCAATAATCTTATTTTACACACAAACTGAATTAGTCATAAAAAATACAATCCGCTTTCTAAAATAAAAAAAAAAACATATCGAAAACGAACATCTCTTTGAAATATTGAGAAATAGTTCTTACTCTGCAATTTTCCTAGACGGAAAAGCATCTCTTCGTAAAATAGAAAACGATTTATAATTCATGATTCCAGATTATAAATAAGCACCATTTCTCGTAATTTACAATAATTTCTTCGACAGAATGTATTTCACATTCCTCAGTATCAAGAGATTGAGTTCTGTGGCCTCTAAAATTCCCAAAAGTAGAGCCATAGATAATCCCTATTCCAAAATTTAAAAAATTATCCTTTTCTGAACTCTCTTTAGTTCTTCGGATAATTAATTACAAATAGGGAAGTGGCTCCGCAGCAAGACATGCAATTACGTAGAGCATTCCCATGTATTTATTAAGCCTAGCCGTTTGTCTCGGGACACTTTGAATTGTGTTTGGGTCTCGGAATTGCTTTTCTATTTTAAAAGCAATCGGCACTGTTACCAGTGGCAGTAGAAATGAAATTGAATACCTGAGGGCGAGAACTGCAAAAGTAATGTAGGGCGTGAATAATAAAAATGCGTATAAAATATGGGACGCAGTTTGGCCTATCAGAATGGCTAATGTGACTATTCCAGCCTTTTTGTCGCTCTCTAAATCCCTCGTGTTGTTGCTATGTAAAATAGCCTCTGTATTAAGAGCGAGAGGAATGGCAAAGTAGATTGTTCCCCATTCGATGAATCCGGTCTGTGTCATGAAGGCAAAGACGACCGAAATCGGGCCAAATATTACTAGGATAAGTACATCCCCGAGAGCGATGTATTTCAGTCCAATTCCTCCGGTATAGAGGAAAGAAGAAGAGAGTCCTCCAAAGTAGACGAGAGCAAGGTGCTCCATTTTCGCAGGAGAGATGGTAGTTAGAAGAACGAAACCTAGGCAACCTGCCGCGTAAAGTATGGCTCCTAAGGATACTAACTCATCTTTGGAGAGAAGCTGGTCGACCAATATTCTGTCGTCACTTTTACGGCTGTCTACACCTTTTATGTAATCGAAGTAAGTGTTTACTACGTTTCCGGCTCCATGAACTGATATTATTGTGCAGAGGGTCAGGATAAAGGTGATCCAGCTAAAACTTTCGAATCCTGTTGATCGGTAGGCGAGTGCTGAACCCAAAAGGGTCGGCATTAATGAAGCGCTGAGGGACCATGGTCGAACTGCCAAGAAGTACGAGGAGAGCTTCATCAAAGGCGAGTTCATGGTTGATTTTTTCGAGGCAAAGCTGCTTGTGTTCGAAGACGAAACAGCGCCTTTCACTTCCGTAGTGTGAGTCTGTACACCATTTGAAATCATTTTTGGCTTTGATTCTGTAAAAGAAAGGTGATTTAGGATCTTGATAATTTATTTTCATTATTTACAATATGGAATTTCTCAAATATATTTTTCGAATTAGAAAATTCACAATCATTTATTGAAATAATAAAATAATTGATTAATTAAATTTCATTTCATTTTAAATAGAATAAAAATGTACGTTCCCGATTCCAAAATTAAAAACCATGTAGAAAAATGTTTATATAAATTAATACTATCAGAAAATGTTTTTGTAATCATACTAACAAAAGCTATAAATATATAAATAAAAAATGTACAGTAATTGTTAAAAGTGTTTTCAAATCAGCATAAAATTTCACTTTCTTCCTAAAATGAATTTTGAAAACATATTTTTTGATGTCAAAACTCATATACTCAATCTACATTAAAAATGGTTAAATACAGTTCTTAAACATGTTAACACTTATTATTAGCAAACTTAATTTTTTTTTATAAACCACTTTATTGTTAAACAAAATAGAAATATTCGGAATATTTACCTAATTTTTCTCTTGGAAAATAGAGGTTAGGTTAACATAAACTCCACGTTTCTCCAAGGATAAGATTTCCGGAACACATAGTAATCTTTGCACATCAACATTTGTGAGAGCAATCAATTGTTGACTTTATAAACATCAAAGTAACAATTTTAAAAAGAATTATACAGCTGTTTAATGAAATACATTGGTGACGTGTTTTAATTTCTTTTTTTCTTTCTGATTTACAAGTACATATATGTATATAGAATCTATATATATTATCATATATTATAGATGGCATGGCAATAGAGTTCTTAGTGAGTAATATTACCGAGGTAATATTCCCGTTCTCGGTAACGTTACCGAGAAGGTATAACGGGTATAACGAAAAATAAATTACACTCGACGTTCCCAATAGTAAATAAATCCAAACCAGAGTCGTTCCCAATAGTAAAAACAATTCCTTTCCTCAAATTTCACATCAATTGCGCATGCGTATTGCATATCAAATACTATTTTTAGTATTTTAAACTGCGCGCGAATAGCAACTAATCAGATGCCGAACGCAACGCATGAGCAGTGGTATGAAGTGCTTATTGCGAGTTGCGCTCTTTACTATTGAGAACGAAACTCTTATACTATTGGGAACAAATTACTATTGGGAACATTACTATTGGGAACGTCAAGTGTACCTTACAATTTTCGAGAATTTATGAGAATTTATTTTTTTTA